>CM051261.1:67337114-67624614 GCA_027921565.1 Artemia sinica | reverse complement strand
GTGTGTGTGTGTGTGTGTGTGTGTGTGTGTGTGTGTGTGTGTGTGTGTGTGTGTGTGTGTGTGTGTGTGTGTGTGTGTGTGTATATTTGCACATTATGGAGTGAGGTGGGGATAAAATTTATTTCCGACGCAAAGGAATGTTATATTTTGATTCAGGATGAAATTCTAACTCTAAAGCTGCGCCAGTTTCTTAGCTCTCTCAGTATTACGTTAATCTGAAAATTTACTCTTATTTCTAATTAAATTTCCAATGGCCTAATGCCAATCAATAAAAAAAGAAATCAGTGTACTTGTGTGTATACTGTATAGCCTATGGCTATATTTAGTTGTTAGGGGTGGCCGGACGCAATTACGACGGTGTTGATTCTTATTTTGGAAAGAAGATTGAATTCGGATTAAATGGCTTATTTCTTTTTTTTTCTAATTGATTTCTGCCTAAAACAAAACTTACCACAATATGGGGAGTGGGCTGGAATTTCTGGAACTGGAAGGAACTGGATAACTGGAAGTAAATGAAATCCAATAAAAAGAGATTTCTGAATGTAATGAAGGAACTGTGTTATTATGATGTTTCCATCAAAGATGGACATTAACTCCACTGTTACTGCCAAAATTGTTGTATGAGTTGGGGCAGAGTCCAAATATATATAGCTAGTTTGGACCTTGCTAACTAGGGTAAAAGTTGGTTAGAAGTTCTTGCTCACTTTGGAAATGTTTGTGCCATTTGAATAAAACAAGGGATATAATCCTGAATTCGAGTTTCTGAGAATTGAATTCTGAGAATCCTGAATTCTTGAATTTCTGAATTCAAGCTCTCGCTTCCAACTCCATCCAGTTAGTCATAAATGGTTAAGAGCTTCTGTAGAATTGCCCCCCCCATCCAGGAACTCATCTAATTTCCGAACCATTAAAAAAAAAATACAGACTGCCTTTTCGTCAGCATGGGCGCCCATAGACTGAATTTTAGGGGGGGGCTTACCTGGTCTCATCGGCACTTCCAGTGCTGTGTGTAATTGACAAAAAAGCTCAAGACAAAATATCATAGGCAGTGCGATAGCGCTACCTAAGTAAAGAGCGATGTGGGCACAATGTATTGTTTTTTTTTATACCAGGGCTCTTCTTATAGAAAGAAATGTCATAGGAACTTCAAAAGAGCTCATGGAGGGCAATCAGCTCCCCATCCCCCCACGTCCTCACTTCCCCAAACACATCCAATCAAATTTTGAGATACCCATTTTGTTCAGTGTAGTTTTAAGGTCAAATTTTTAAGGACAAATTTTCCATACCAGAACATAATCTGCGCTTTACTGAAAACAAAATATGTTTAAATGTTTTCACTTTTTTTTACTTAAATCAGTAAAAAACTTTTTTTTACTCACTTTTTTAACCCATTTTTATGTTAAGGAATAAACATCAGCATAGGTAAATTGAACTTGACAATCCACGTTTTTTTTTTTTTTTTTTTTTTTTTTTTTTTTTTTTTTTTTTTTTTTTTTTTTTTTTTTTTTTTTTTTTTGTAAAGCCTTAGTTATGTTCTGGTCTTGAGAAGGCATATGGGTTTTCAGCCCTAGTAATGTTAATTTTTGCTCGTTTTGAGTTTGACTCGGCTATTAATAATAATTTTTGTTCGTTTTGAGTTTCATAGTGATTTGTGGTAGTTTTACGCTTGGAAGGTTATTTGACTTTATTTCTGCCCACTTTTTGCTTAATTGAGCTCTTTACTTTTCTTTGGAAACTTATTCTGTGGAATGTTTTTTAAATTAATATAAATGTATTACACCGTCATTCTGCCAGGGGGGCTGGCGCCCTCCTTATGGGCGCCCATGTTCGTCAGTCAAAATGCGAATCGTTAATTTTCCGTTTTGTTGATCAATTTATGGTAACGGTCTGCTGTGCATCGCTTTACTTTAACCTCCCTTCTAATGGGCAAATCTATAGCCCAAATTATGTATATACTCAGTGAATAGGTACTTATCTGTTATAGCGACCCCACTTAAGAATTACGCCGTGTAAAACTCGAGAACAAACTGGTTTCATCTATCTGTATTAAGAGACAATTAGCTTACGCTCAGTGTAAAACAAATGGCGGTTGACGGAATACTTTAGACTTAGATAGCATGGGCTATATATTTGCACATTAGGGGCTGGGGGTAAAAGTATTTGGACAGCGTGAAGTTAGAAAACAATTTTTACTTCATAATACGCAGAATTATTGTAGCTGGCACATTTTGCATGCAGACCCGCTACATTTTACCCCCCCCCCCTCCCTGTGCAAATATATATATATATATATATATATATATATATATATATATATATATATATATATATATATATATATATATATATATATATATATATATATATATATATATATATATATATATATATATATATATATATATATATATATATATATATATATATATCCCAAATTTGTTTCGAAAGTAATATATTTTCATTTTGTTTTGGCATTTTTTATGGGATTAACATAACTTCACTTCTTTTGTGAGGTCGCTATAACAGATAAGTACCAGTGAGACCCTTTTCTTCTTATTAAATAAAAAAAACAAGTTTTTTAAACTGAAAGTAAGGAGCGACATTAAAACTTAAAACGAACAGAAATTATTTCGTATATGAAAGGGACTGTCCCCTCCTCAACGCCTCGCTCTTTACGCTAAAGTTTTTTATTGTTTTAAAAAATAAAGTTGTGAGACAGAGTCAAACTTTAGCGTAAAGAGCGAGGCGTTGAGGAGGGGACAGTCCCTTTCATATACGGAATAATTTCTGTTCGTTTTAAGTTTTAATGTCGCTCCTTACTTTCAGTTTAAAAAACTTGTTTTTTTTTATTTAATTTTTGAACGTTTTTGAATAAATGCAGGTTTTGATCTTGGCTCACCGTACGTGAATAATTAAAACAAAATTTTCATATTAATTTACTTCTATTTAGTTAAATGGCTTTCTCGAAACTTGTTTAATTTTATTTACGAACGTTTTTTATTAGTAATAAATATGCGTAACTTACGAATTAACTTACGTAACGAACCTCTATATTCATATATTTTTAATACGTTTATTAGGGTTTCGCCCCCTAGTCAATACCTTGCTCTTTAAGCGAAAGTTCGAATTTTGTTCCAATTCTTTAAAAATGACCGCTTAATCACAAAAGGCCGTTAGTTAGAATAAATAGCTCTTATGAAAGTACTAAAAAATCTTTGGCTTAAAGAGCGAGGTATTGACTACGGGGTGAACCCAATCATATATGTAATATTTTCTGTTCGTTTAAAGTTTCGATGTTGCTGCTATTGCAGTTGAAATACTTGTTTTTTTATATTAAATTTCTGATCTTTTTTTAAATAATGCTGGGAAGTCCGGCGTCCCCTTCATAGCAATGTCCGTCCCCCCATGAAAACTTCCTTCATGGAAAGATCCTCCCACATAACCCCCACCCACCCCCCCCCACTACCAGGAAAAATCTCCCCTGAAAACGTCTGTATACTTCCAAGTAACCAATACTATATGTTAACATTGGGTAAAGTTCATAACTTTCAGCCCTCCCCCCGGGAACTTCGGGGGATTAAGTCATCCTAAAAGACATGCTTATTATATTTTCGAACATGCTGAACAAAATGGCTATCTAAAAATTTTGATCAGGTGACTTTGGGGAAAAATGAGCGTGGGAGGGGGCCTAGTTGCCCTCCATTTTTTTTTTTGGTCACTTAAAAAGGGCAGTAGAACTTTTAATTTCCATTCAATGAGCCCTCCCACGATATTCTAGGACAACTGGGTCGATACGATCACCCCTGGGAAAAAAAAAACAAATAAACACGCACCCGTGATCTTTCTTCTGGCAAAAAATGCAAAATTCCACATTTTTGTAGATGGGAGCTTGAAACCTCTACAGTAGGGTTCTCTGATACGCTGAATATGATGGTGTGATTTTCATTAAGGTTCCATAACTTTTAGGGGGTCTTTCCTCCTTTTTTCGAAAATCAGCCAAATTTTCTCAGGCGCCTAACTTTTGATGGGTAGGATTAAACTTGATGAAACTTATATATTTGAAATCAACATTAAAATCTGATTCTTTTGATGTATCTATTTGTATCAAAATACCGTTTTCTAGAGTTTCGGTTACCATTGAGCCGGGTCGCTCCTTACTTACAGTTCGTTACCACGAACTGTTTGATTAATTTAACAGCAAACGGTAAATAAGCGGTCTGAATATAAAAAGAAAATATAACACGTTGCGCCCAATTTTTTTTTCTTGAACAAGAAATGCCGAAAATAACTGAAAAGGTGAACAACGAATTACCTAGTATATAATTAAACATGGTTTAATTAGGTTTCCATTAGAGTTGGATTTTTTTCTAACGGGCTTTATTTCGTATTAGGAGAATTAAGCACTTTTAATTAGAAATAAAAACAATAATAATGCAAACTCATAAAAATAACAAAGTTTTGTTTGTAGCCTAGGATTATGCTTGGTCATTTTCGTAGAAAGGGGCTCAAATGCAATCGCGACGGTGGTGATTATTATAGTTGAAAGAACATTGAAATTACGGTGGGGGGGGGGGGTTTCAAAACTCTTCTTCATTTATGTTTAGCTTTTATGTTTAGTTTTTCTTTCACAGCTCTTCTTATTGATTGAAAGCGATGAGTGGTGATTCGGGAGGGGGGCATGAAAAAATAGCAAGAAAAGGTGAAATATGAATATAAAATATAAATAAACCATATATATATATGTATAATATATATATAAGAAATTGTATATTTGTTTAGTATATTTGTATAAATTTGTATAAGAAATAGTATATTTGTATAACAAGAAATTTCATCGCGGCAAGATTTTGTGTCCTTAGGTGATCGTATTGAACCAGTGGCCGTTGATATTAGAAAAGCGCTTATTCGAACTAATACTGAGTTCTTGTACACCCTTTCAAGTAATTAATTAAAAAAAAACTTTTTCCACAAAATAAGTTTTTCAAAGAAAAATATACTCCTCCCCCCGTAAATTTCGCTGAACCCTCCCCCTCCCCTTGCGCACTTTTCTGGTTCTCTGTTCATATTCTTTCAATCATAAGCGTAAATTTCGCTAAAGCTTGAGGAACAAAAAAAATTCTCTTCTAAATTAGTCAGTATTTTGGCTGAAAGTCGCACTGTAAAGATTTTGATGTGGCAACCTTGTTCGTAACAGAATTCAATGTTTGTTTAAGTTCATTGTTGTTTTGATTTACTTGAATATGTTTGTTAAGTATGCCATTAAGACATTTTTTGTATTCGAAGGGGGCGTAACTCCTTAAAGCTATGGACACCGCTTAATTTCAGTGTATGTTTGGTTGCTTAATAATAATATTGTTTGAAATGCCTGCAGGGGCGTAGCTGAAACTAAATTCAAGCTTGTAGAAACACTGTTAGGCAATTGAACTCAAGCTTATTAAGCAATTTGATACTGTTAGCTTTATATATTTAACTACAAAAAGGGGCTATTATAAGCTGTTTGGCTAATGGGCGTTGTTATCGACTACTTATTATTGAGTAATTTCGTCTAGAAGAATAATGTTGGCTCTAGATACCTACGCAGCAATGTATATCGACGAGGAGTAACATTTGGGTGTTAGCCCAAATTCGAAAATCTCCGCAAAAATATGCCCGCTGGGCTGTAGAAAAATTTAAAGCATGCAAAAATTGTAGATATCTAGAGTACGTCGGCTCACTGAGAGGGGAGGGGGTAGTACAAATAACAGTTCAGTAGGGACAAATCCTTTTATCTGACTCTTAAACGACAAAAAAAAATATCTGGATATTTTGGTCACATATTCGGAGTTTATCTGCTAACGACGGCCAATGTATATGTGACCGAAATATACAGAGATTGTTGTTTTTATTGTTTCATTATCAAATAAAAGGATCTTTCCCTATTGAACTGTTGTTTGTACGTCGTGGAAAGGCAGTGCGGTCTCCGAAAATACCTAGGGAGGGGGTATATAGGGAATTACTTCTGTAGTTGGTCCAAAGGGTTCCCTTGGAAAAATCGAAAACTGCTGCGGACCAAGAATGTTCCTTTATGTCTACTAATTCCCCTCACTTCAATTACTTCAAGCCTTTTGACTCCGTCCTATCAAAAATTTACTCTGTGAGAACCTTTTCAGGGACGTCAAGCCACGAAAAAGTAAATTGGTGAGGGGGTGGGGTGTTTTTAAATTTTGTAGATGAATATACAGAGAAAATGTACTTTTCAAAATTGGGAGTGGGGAGGGATAATTTTTTCAGTGAAAAATACTTAAAAGGTATATCCCAAAATCTAGGGGTTTTTGCCCCCTACCTTCTCCCCAATCAGCGTCTTTGCACCTAGAAACGAAACATCAAAGAGAGGGTATCTTGCTTGATAAGTTTTTATAATTTTCTTTTTGAAATTTGGGGTCAATTTCTTTTTTGTCCATGAGGTCGTCCTTTTTTCCGCCATCTGATGTACATCTCGGAGTGGCAAGTGCGCCGCACATTTCTGCCATATGAGGAACAGTTCTACCATACGTGTCACAGACCCTGCAACGCTGCACTATTCGGCAAACTTTTGCCACACTCAGTGCGCGCCACCTGATGTACGTGGGTTCAGGAAGTCGGCACCCCTTGGTTTTGTCTGGATTCTATTTAGAATGCTGGTGTATATCTGAAGTTGCAAGGTTGGCTGATTATTGGCATTTATACGGTAGTTAGGTGATAATTGTTTTTTTTTTTTTTTCTCTTTCCGTCTGCCAACATTTTCCACGCCAAATTTACGGTCAGTGGGCTTACATCCTTTGTGTCCTAAAATGATCTCCCTTTCATCCAATTCAAAGCTGATAGGACACTAATAGTAACTTGTTGACGATAGATCACCAACAACATACCTTAATGCAAGGGAGAAGTAAGAGAATACCTCCCTGATAGACACCCATGCCTCTGCTGGTAAAAATCAGAAAAGCTGACGGTACTTGTCGGTCATTGGACACACATTCAAGAATAACGCTTAGGCTACATCTCAGAAAACCGGTTTCATACCCACAAAAACAGTGACGGATGACACAATGCATTAGACTTGTATATTTTGGGCTATATATTTGCACATTTGGGGTGGGGGTTAAGTTAGGTTACGTTAAGTTGGGTTAGGTTTCCATAATTTTGTTTCTAAAGTATTATTTTATCATCACGTTTTGTTATTTTTCATTAGGATTAACCTAACTTCACTTCTTGGGTGTGTTTCCAGTAACCGACAAGTACCAAACAGACCTTAGAACTTACATGTTTTCCGGTTTTGATCCTTCCCGGCCCGAAAAATATATTACCTATCCCTCCCCCCACCCTGAGGGTCAAACATTTGAATAACCATGATCAGTTAACCGCATGCGAAAACAAGCCATTGGATTATCCTTGTGTTCCTGGTAAACGAGGTACGTGCGCAGACATTTAAGGTGGGAACCTGTCTTTTCTTGGAAGCGATCAAAGCTCTTAAAAACTATAAAAATGGCATTTTTTCATATAGGAGATCCTGGCAGATCTTTATCGTGTCAGGGGTAGGCCTCGGAGCACAGTTCTGCTGCACACATTACTGAAATACCCAATAGTTTTTTTGAAGTTTGGTAAAAGTCCAAAGTTGTTGACTCAACCACAGAGAAACTGAGGTCCTACTTCTAAAAAAATCTTTCGACTAACATTTGTTTTGGCTCTTTTTAGTCGTTTGAAATTTCACGAAGGCAGACTAATCGGATGAAATTAACTTTTTGTTCTCTTTGCTCGTTTAAAATTTTACACAGAATGCCAGGGGAGCGATCAGGCTTTAAAAAGGCTTCCATTATTGTGCCTACCCTTAAGGAATAATGTGATTGGCTATAAATACGCCAAAGACAGGGACAGAGACTCAAAATTAATCCTTGGCGGTGGGGGTACTGATGAAAACTTGGCTTTCCTATTCGTGTTTTTTCACCCATCCTACTCTGTAATTAGTGCAACTTTTGATCCTCTTGGTGGGTATGCCCCCGGATCTGCCCCGAAAACCACCTCATGGATCCACCCCTTGCCATAGGTGTAAATCAATAAAATTAAAGTACCCCTTTGACCACGGAACCACAGGAAAGTGATATCTCTTTTCCTCTTTGTTGTGTAACCTTTTCCAGACAATAGATTGCCAAGCCTAGAAAAAGAAAAATTTCGCTTTCGTCGTCATGACATGCAAATAGCCACATGTACAGGTGAATGCCTTGGTTGTCTGTCAAAAAACCTCACCATTACTCCATAATATCTGTAACTTAGACCTTTTATATGCTCTTATCAAATAGTTCGTAGTTATTAACTGTAAGTAAAGAGTGTTTCAGCCCAATAGTACAATTAATACATACAAAAATTGGATTTTAAATAACGATTTAAAATACATAAAATTCATTAAGGGTGATATTGTCCACCAAAAGCTACGAGCCTGAGAAAAGTTGGCTAATTTTTGAAAAAAGGGGAACGCCCTCGAACAATCAAGTGATCTTAATGAAAATCACATCGTCAGATTCAGCATCTCAGAGAAGCCTTCTGTAGAAGTTTCTAGCTTCTATCTACAAAAATGTGGAACTTCGTTTTTTTTGCCAGACGACAGATCACAGATATGTGTATATTCGTTTATTGTTTTTTTCCAGCGGTGATGATATCGAACAAATGATCCTAGAGTTTTGGAAGTAGACTCATTAAAAAGAAAAATAAATAAAAATTCTTGTGCCCTTTTTAGTGACCAAAAAGATTGGTGGACAACTGGCCCTCCTGCGCTCTTTTTATCCCTGAAGACATCCGATCAAAATTTTGAGATTGCTATTTGGTTCAGCATAGTTAAAATGTCCAATAAATATGCCTCTTGGGATGACATAACCCCCCACAGCCCCCGGGAAAAGGGCTATAAGCAATGTAATTTGCTCATTGTTTATGTATAGTATTTTGTCATTGGGAAACATACGAAAATTTTCTTGGGGGAAATATCTACGGGGGTAGTAAGGATTTTCTACTGGGAAAATTTTCCGTAGCGAGAAAATTTTTCGAGCAGAATTTATGTTCCAAAATTTTCCATGGAAGGCGTAGAGGGATTTCCTGGCCTGATTTAAAAACGATCAGAATTTTAAACAAAAAAAGTTTTTTTTCAAATAAAAGTAAGAAGCAACATTAAAACTTAAAACCTAATGTAATTACTCCGTACATGAGGGGGGGGGGTTCCCACTCCTCAAAACCTTGCTCTTTACGCTAATTTTTTTACGACTTTAAAAGATCTTCTTATTCCAATTCAACAGTCGTTGTGTTTGAGCAGTCGTTCTTAAAGAATCGGGACAACACATCAAATTTTAGCTTAAAAGGGGAAGGATTGAAGAGGGGGCAGTACCCCTCATATACGGAATAATTTCTGTTTGTTATAAGTTTAATGTTGCTCCTTACTTTCAGTTGTAAAAAATCCTGATTAATTAAAACAAAAGTTCGGAAACAACGCAGCAAACATTTCATCTAATAGTAGCATAACAGAAAGTTTAAAAATGATTGTTGAAAAAAAACTGTCAAGTTAGAAAAAAACCATTTGAGGCTGATTCAGGAATGTAACTATGACTTCGTTTGATCAATGTTAAAAGTTTGTTGCAAAAATATTTTTTTTGTGAATTTCGACGGATTCATTAAATTCTGATCGTTTTTAAATCATGCCAGGAAATCCCTCTACGCCTTCCATGGAAAGGAACATAAATTCTGCCCGAAAAATTTTCTCGCTACGGAAAATTTTCCCAGTAGAAAATCCTTACTACCCCCCGTAGATATTTCCCCCAAGAAAATTTTCGTGTGTTTCCCAATGACAAATACTATATATAAACAATGAGCAAATTACATTGCTTACAGCCCTTTCCCCGGGGGCTGTGGGGGGGGGGGTTATGTCATCCCAAGAGGCGTATATATTGGACGTTTTAACTTTACTGAACCAAATAGCAATCTCAAAATTTTGATCGGATGTCCTCAGGGATAAAAAAAAGCGCAAGAGGGCCAGTTGTCCACCAATCTTTTTGGTCACTTCGACGGATATTCTGAAGACCCTTGAAAATGGGTTCAGATCGAAACGAAAACTGTACCATTGAAATCACCATTGTCGAAAACTCTGTTCAGGAGAGTTACGCCCTCCCCCTCCCCAACCTTGAAAAAACAAGGAAAATCTATGTTTTGCATGGGTAGCACTTTTATGTCCTTTTTTTTCTCTTCATTTTCTCAAAAGGGTTCAAGTTATAGCAGGAGAGGTAGAAAACTGGGACGGGGGGCGTCATACAGCCCTGGGAGACTATACTTCGGGTTGAGTATGGAGAAGAACTAAATGACAGCGCTGCTCAATTTTTCCATATTCTTAGGCAATTCTTAGGCGCCAGTTTTTCAGAATTCTACAAATTTAGGGAAATATTATGTGTCAGTTTTTTTTTTTTTTCAAACCAATATTACTGATCTATGTTGCATAAGCCACGAAGTAATCATTTTTATTCGTCTTCAGTTTCATCCTTGCTCTTAATTTCCATTTTTTATTAATTCTTTGAAAGCACTTTCTAAGGTTTATAATAAAGCTAGAAACTTTGTTCAGGAAATTAATCGGTCTGGTGTTATGACTATAGTTGATCCTGAATCACTGTATTCTTCCGAGTACATATTTTACTTTTTCTCATATTCTGGTATCCTTCCTCAGCCCTATAGTGTTCTGCCTTCTTTTATCTCTGATCAAATTAATTATTATTTTTGTAACTAACACCATTTTGAAATTCCTTTTACTCCCTCCGTAAGGTCAGATAGCCCAGCTTTGGTGACAGTCTAGTGGTGAAAAGAGGTTTTTCAAAATTTAAGAGGGATAGTGCAGGAAAACCGGCTCCAAGCTGTCACTCGTTTAGCTGATTCAAAAGAAAAGTTAAGAAATTCTTGACTTCTTTCATGTTTTTCTTCGCATTTTTTTTTGTTTTAGTTTGACCGGAGTCTTTAATTTATTTGTTTCGTTTCTTCTATTCATTTCTATTTAGCTGACTGATGTTATACTCTTTATTCTCCTCTTTTTATCGCTCTAAAATTAATGCTTAAATGACTCGTATGTCTTCCCCCACCTTGTAGGTCAAGGATACATTGTAGGGATTAGTGTTGTACATTCATTGTATTTTTAGTTGATTATGAATAAATCTAGCGAAAGCTAAGCTAAAAAATATGGCACCATCATATTTTAAATATTCCCATATTCATTAATTTATATATTTTTCTTATTTTAATCATATATAATCAATAAATGATAGCAGATAGAACTTCATATTCCCGCGCAAGGCTCTATAGTCAGAAATGCAGGGTGAAAAACAACTGAAGAATGTTTTGGTAGCACTGCTTTGACGGTATAGTTGTCTTAGGGAATAAATGGATTGGGTACTGGTTAATTATACAGAACACACCCAAGAAGGGAATGTAGGCTAATCCTAATGAAATATACCAAAATATGATGAAAATATAATACTTCAGAAACAAATTTATGGGAGCTACAGCAGAAAATTATGGAAAGCAGGCCGCCCAGAAAGCATTATATTAAATACCTAACCCCTAACCGCCTCTATTTATTAAACATTTAATTAAAATATACCTACGTCGTAATTTTTGTCACTCAAAATAAGCAAAGCATAACTGATTACAGAGGCAAACCGGTTTTTTGTCAGATCTTACAGGGCGAAATTCTTGAGTGTGTTTCCGTATAATTAACAAGTACCTGGTTAATGTTTGAATTTTTACTGACAAAAACCATTGTCAAAATTAACTAATTTGTTTCGTTATTTATTTTGGCAGTTCAACGTGGGAACATTGACCAAAATTTAGTACTGTACTAAAAACTTCAGAATTTTGAAACAACCAGTAGAAAAGAAAAATAGTAGAAAATCGCGGTTTTCAGGTGCAAAATTAGTCAAAGGTTAAAAAATGTTATTTTTTTATGCGATTAGTAGGCCTACTTAATAATTTTTAAAGATTTTATCATCCACTGGATGTTAAAAAACAAACAAGGTATTTGACTAAATGAATGGTTTGATCGTCTTACGGCAAAACACTATAGTCAAAATATAGAAGTCAAATAAATGATAAAAAGGACATTTTAAAATTGATTTACTTTTCTTTGTTTTGCCTTGAAATTTTAATGAGAAACATTCAATGTGTATGTCATTTATTTTTCCTTTATCAGTCCTGATGTCATTCTTTTTGATCCAAGGCATTAGTAAAAACCGGTTCTAAGTTCATTTTAATAAATTCTTGACCATTTGCCTGAGATAAAGTGACAGTTTAACTAAATCATAAAGTTACGAAATTAAAACTAGAGTCCTATTTGCAGACTTACCCATCTGAAGGGTAGAGGATATGCACCCATGCTTCCCAAAATCGAGGGGTCCCTCTCTCAGAAATCATGCACGTAGGTGGCGCGTGCCAAGTGTGTCCGAACTGTGCCGATAGTTTTGGAAAGTGTGCTAAGAGTTTGGGGACTGCGCAAAGTGTGGTGGAACTCTGCCAAGTGGGGGGGGGGGGAGGAGAACTGTGTGGCACGCATGGCGTTTCGAGATGCACACCAGGTTTACACCCCCTCCCCCCCAGAAACTGGGAAGTTGCACTAATTATGGGATATAGGGGCAAAAAATACCAATGAGGGTGTCCAATTTCCGTTTGTGCCCCTCCCACATATTAATTCCGTATCCAGACCTACTTGTGAGTCGTTTCTTGCGCTGTAAAATAAAGAGAAATATGCTTCATGCCATTGGCAAGAGCCTGTGCTCACCTATCTTTATATAAATAAATACGAAAACCATGCTGCCGTTCCCTCATAAAAAAAACAATAAAAGTAGAAAAGCAGGGAATTTATCTAAGACAGCGACATTTGTTTAAGCCTTAAATGAATATTTCGGCTCTGTATTCCAATAGCCGTCTCGGTAAACCTCATGTATAAATAAATAAAACTTACAGGGAAATGTGATCTTTAATCTTTAAAAGAAAACGTCCTTAGATCACCCGTTTTCAACAAGCCATCTAGAGCTAGGAATGCCCTCATTTCACTTCATCAGCACAAGAACCGTTTTAAGTGGGTCTATCAAAAATCGATAAAAGACTTTCCAAGGGAAAATAATATTGAATAGTTGATGTTTTAATAATTTTGTTATTTGTTTAAAAGGATTTTAACTATGGAGAATGGGTAAATATGTATATAGGTTGTAAGTATAAATTACTTGTAGCCCATGTTATTAAAGATAAGCATTAATTTTGCCATGCTAAAATAGTATGTGATTAGGACAATTACAGGTGAGAAATGTCTAATGTTTCTATATCCAGTATTCAAAAAGAAAACAACTCCAGTTTTTAGCACATTTGAAAATAAATTGTTTTTTTCCAATAAATTCTAGATTTACAGTGTAGTATTTGCCCCTTTCTTATAGAACCTACGTTCTGCAGTTTAACATCTTTTGAATTACAATCAAATGGCGGCAATCAAATGGCGACTACAGGCAAATGGCGGTTCAGTACCCCATTCAAAAATAAGCATCAATTTTTGATAATATTAGTAAATGAAAACCAAAAGACATTTCGAGTAGCGAAACAAAAATGGATATTCTTACGGAACTTTGTATGAAATTAGTCCCCTTTTATCAGTGACGTCGCTTGGGAGGGGGGGTCAAGGGGAGGCAGTTGCCCCCCAATAATTTGTAGAAAGAATTATTATATAGCCCATGCCCCTTGACTCCAGATATGAACCTGAACCCCTCTCCCCCCCCAATAAAAATGCTGGAGCTACGCCCTTTTTAGTCCCTTTTATTGAACCCTACTGATTTTGAGCAATATGTATAATGAGAAATACTTGCTTGCCATTTGTTTTCAAGCATATTTATACTCTTTTGTGATGATCAAAATCCAACTGACTTTGAGTGTGAAACAAGTTTTTTTTTAACTGAAAGTAAGGAGCGACATTAAAACTTAAGCGAACAGAAATTATTCCGTATATGAAAGGGGCTGTCCCCTCCTCAAAACCTCACTCTTTACGCTAAAGTTTTTTTATTGTTTAAAAAATAAAGTTGTGAGACAGAGTCAAACTTTAGAGTAAAGAGCGAGGCTTTGAGGAGGGGACAGCCCCAAACGTTCAGTTAATTTCTGAACGTTTTTGAATTAATGCAGCTTTGATTTTGGCTCACCGTACATGAATAATAAGAACGAAATTCGCATATTAATTTTCCTTTTTTTGGCTAATTGGCTTTCTCGAAATTTTGTTCTGAAGTAACTTATGAATTAACTTACGTAGCGAATTTCTGTATTCGTATGTTTCTATTACGTATATTAGGGACTTCACTCCCTAGTCAATACCTCGCTCTTTACGCTAAAGTTCGAATTTTGTTCGAATCACAAACCCCTGAATCACAAAGGCCGGTTAATTAGAATAGATAGCTCTTTTGATAGTACTAAAAAAACTTTAGCGTAAAGAGCGAGGTATTGACTAGGGGGTGAACCCTCTCATATACGCAATAATTTCTGTTCGTTTTAAGTTTTAATGTTGCTCCTTACTTTCAGTTGAAAAAAAAAACTTGTTTTTTTTATTTAATTTCTGATCGTTTTTAAAATAGTAATGGGAAATCAGGCGCCCCCTTCATGGAAATGTCCCTTCTCCCAGGAAATAGCCTCCATGGAAAGATCCTCCCCCGTAACCCCTACTCCGACCCCGACCCCCCACTAGAAAAAATTCCTCCTGAAAAGGCCTGTATACTTCCCAATAACCAATACTATGTGTAAACAATGAAACTGTGGGGGATTAAGTCATCCTCAAAGATATATTAATTAGATTTTCGACTATGCTGAACAAAATGGATATCTCAGAATTTTGATTGGGTGGCTTCGGGAAAAAAAACGAGCGTGGGAGGGGGCCAAGTTGCCCTCCGATTTTTTTGGTCACTTAAAAATGACACTAGAACTTTGAATTTCCGTTCGAATGAGCCCTCTCACGATATTCTAGGACTACTGGATAGATACGATCACCCCTGAAAAAAAAAAACAAATTAACACGCTTCCGTGATCTTTCTTCTGGCAAAAAATGCAAAATTCCACATTTTTGCAGATAGGAACTTGAAACCTCTATAGTAGAATTTTCTAATACGCTGAATCTGATGGTGTGATTTTCATTAGCGTTCTATGACCTTTTGGGGGTGTTTTCCCCTTTTTTTCGAAAATAAGGCAAATATTCTCAGGCGTGTAACTTTTGATGGGTAAAACTAAACTTGATGAAACTTATATATTTGAAATCAGCATAAAAATTTGATTCTTCTGATGTATCTATTGATATCGAAAGTCCATTTTTTTTAGTTTCGGTTACTATTGAGCCGGGTCGCTCCTTACTTACAGTTCGTTACCACGAACTGTTTGAAACTATGAAAAGATTCTCAAGAAATAATATATATATATATATATATATATATATATATATAATATATATATATATATATATATATATATATATATATATATATATATATATATTATATATATATATATATATATATATATATATATATATATATATATATATATATATATATATATATATATATATATATATATATATATATATATATATATATGGGTAAAACTGGCAGTTTTTGCAGATACTGCAACCTTCGACGTTGCTTTTTCTGCAAGATGGCAGATTTGCAGATTTTTTGATAAGGCAAATATTCTCAGGCGTGTAACTTTCAGATATTTTTGATATTATATATATATATATATATATATATATTATATATATATATATATATATATATATATATATATATATATATATATATATATATATATATATATATATATATATATATATATATATATATATATATATATATAAATATATATATATATATATAATATATATATATATATATATATATATATATATATATATATAAATATATATAAATATATATATATATATATATATATATATATATATATATATATATATATATATATATATATATATATATATATATATATATATATATATATATATATATATATATATATATATATATATATATATATATATATATATAT
The DNA here is from genome assembly GCA_027921565.1 of Artemia sinica. Taxonomy (NCBI): domain Eukaryota; kingdom Metazoa; phylum Arthropoda; class Branchiopoda; order Anostraca; family Artemiidae; genus Artemia; species Artemia sinica. Next base: position 67,608,504 of record CM051261.1, on the reverse strand, counting down.
ATATATATATATATATATATATATATATATATATATATATATATATATATATTATATATTATTGTCACTTTAAAAATGGCACTAGAACTTTTAATTTCTGTTTGAATGAGCCCTCTCACGATATTATAGGACTACTGGATCGTTACGATCACCCCTGGGGAAAAAACAACAAAAAAAAGAAACAAATAAACACGCATCCGTGATCTTTCTTCTGGCAAAAAATACAGAATTCCACATTTTTGTAGATAGGAGCTTGAAACCTCTGTAGTAAGTTTCTCTGATATGCTGAATCTGATGGTGTGATTTTCTTTAAAGTTCTATGACTTTTAGGGGTTGTTCCCCTTTTTTCAAAAATAAGGCAAATTTTCTCAGGTGCGTTGCTTTTGATTGGTAAGACTAATCTTGATGAACCTTATATATTTGAAATCAGCATAAAAATCTGATTCTTCTGATGAATCTATTGGTATCAAAATTTCGTTTTTTTAGAGTTTCGTTTACTATTGACCCGGGTCTTACAGTACATGTATTGAGCCTTACTTACAGTTCGTTACCACGAACTGTTTGAAAATACTCCAGAGAAATATTGGTTTTCTACTCCCCGTTGTATGTACGTGATTGGCTAGATGTCATGGATACTTACATATTTGTTCAAATTTTGTCCTCAAGAAGTGACATAAAAATCTTACATCTTTTTTGAACTAAGGGAAACTTTAACCATAAATCCCGTAGATAGTTTTATATTGATTGGCATTTAAATCAGTTCGTTTTCAGTAGATTGATTTCATCAGTGGTATCAATTAAGAGGAGGGTGAGAAGGAAATTTTTTACCCCCTTTCCCCCTAGATGCTAAAAAACCTCTTTTGTTAATCTCATTGGAAAGGGCTTTGTTGGTATTTTTGTAGAAAAAATTGAAAAAGTAACAAAATTTTCCCCTCCCCTAGATTTTGAAAGATACGTTTGTTGCTCCCCCCCCCTAATTTCAGTGAATCAATGCCACTGGATTGCATTAGTTAAGATTTGTTCAAAGATAATACCCTCCTTGTGAGATTACCCCTTTTGGTAATCTCATTGAAAAGGGTTTTGTTTGGTATTGTTATAGAAAAAATTGAAAAAATAACAAAATTCCTCCCCTAGATTTTGAAAGATATGTTGTTGCCTCCCCTAATTTCAGTGAATCAGTGCCACTTGATTCCATTAGTTAAGATTTGTTCAAAGATAATATTCTCACTGTTTTAGCTAAAGATGATGCTGAAGTTTCTTTTTCTTTCTTTCTTTTTTTTCTTTTTTTTTTACCGTAGTTCTACTACAGGTAGCAGGGACTTGAAATTTACTTTTTAGAGTTTGCATAGGATTTTCAGAATAACATAAGGTAAAATCCATTGAAAAATTAATTTGCTTACAAATGTATAACCACGTTATACCGTTCAACAAATATAGCAAACCAAGGGGTCATTGACTGTCAATAAATGTACACCAGGTGGCACGCGCCACGCATGACAAAGTTTGTGCCACACTTGGTGCTGTATCTACCATGCATGAGACAAGAAGGCGTGGTTTTGTGGAAGTGTGCCATGCGTGGCGGAACATTTAGCACTCTGAGATGTACAGCAGGTGGCGTAGAACAGGCAACCACTCATAGCGGACTTCCTAATTCAACTTAATCTGTGTAACCGCATGTATAGCATATGACTTATATTTTCTGCCTATTTGTGGTTTGATCAAGCGCCTTGCCAAAATCTGTAAATTCATTTTTTAATTTTCAAAATTTTATCATATTGTATGATTAACGAAAATAGCTTATGGCCGTATGTAGTACTGTAATTTATACGCATGTCAGATGTTTTTGGTATCGTAGGTTCAAAAAACAAGAAGTTTATAATTCAAGTGATTTTTTTTTTTTGGATTGAGTTTTATTTCATTGGCGATTGATGACCAAAAATATGTGCAATTTTGCCCTTTCAAAAAACTAAGAATCACTGAAATTCAAAATACAAGAATCACATTCTATTAAATAAATTTAGAAACAATGTTTTACGTCACTGCAACTTATTTATTACAGACAGTGAAACAACCCGTTGTGGGGGGACAGGGGGACATTTTCTCGACTTGAATTGGAAAAATATCTTGATTTTGGTATTTTTAATTAAAAAACCAGCCCTCTAGGGGTTGGAAAATGTTTTTTTTTCGCTTCTACATTGTAAAAGAAAGTAAAAATCCTAGCCCCTCCCCCCCAACGTTTTGTGGATTGGCATCCTTGAACCAATTATCTAATTGAAATTATGGAAAAATAAAATTATTTAATAACTTATCATATATGAATGGTAAAACTCAACAAAGTTTTGATACTGTACTAGTCCTATAGTCCTAGTCTGATGGTCCTAGAAGATTGGGAGAAGGCTCATTCAAACGGAAATTAGAAGTTCTGGTCCCCTTTTCAGTGACCAAAAAGATTGGACGGCAACTAGCTCCCCTGGCTATCTTAAAATTTGGCTGGAATGACTTGGGAAAAGGGGATTTTGAGGGGGGCTAGTTGCCCTCCAATCTTTTGGCCACATAAAAAGATGACTAGAACTTTTAATTTCCATTCGAATGAGCAGGACCGTTGATTCGACACGACCACCCCTATGAAAAAATAAATAAAATAAGCACATATCCGCGATCTTTTTTGCAGACGGGAGCTTGAAACCTCGACAATGGGGCTCTCTGATACGCTGAATCTAATGGTGCGATTCTATTAAGATTCCTTGACCTTTTCGGGGTGTTTCCCCCCTTTTTCGAAAATCAGGCAAATTTTCTCTGGCTCATAGCCTTTGATGGGCAACATTAAACTTAATGAATTTTTTTATATTTGGAATCAGCATATAAAGCCAATTCTTTTGATGTATTAATTGTTACCAAAATTCCGTTTTTTTAGAGTTTCAGTTACTATTGAGCGGAGTCGCTCTTTACTTACAGTTCTTCGCCGCGAACACGAACCATTTGAATATTTCTATTTCTTCCGCTATTCAGTAAAAATCCCTGGATTTTTCCCACGCAGAGGTGAATTAACAACATAATTTTTCTCAGACCCCCTGATGGATTCCGACTATAAACACATGCATTGGGGCAACTATTCACGAAAATGAAGAAGAGGGCAGGGATTTTTTTCTATTTTTCAATGAGGATACGAAAAAAGATATATTTTTCAAACAACAGGGGGGAGGGACACTTGCCCTCCTTTCTCTATTCAATTAAGTGACTTCAAAAGTGTTGTTTTTAGTGCTATATTACACTTACGGATGGTAGAATTGGTAAACATGACGTAGATATGAAAAATAGCTTTCAAATGAGTCATTAAGCGTGACCCTAAAAAGTTTTGGTAGCCCACTAGCTCCAGCTTTTCCACTTTAGACATGGCACCAAAATTGCCGTTTTTAGTGCCATTTGGAACTTGCTGATGGTGGAATTTATAGGAAGGACGTAGAAAGGGGCGTGATTTCTTATGGGGTGGGGGGACAACTACATCCTCCAGACCCAAGTTCCCCCCTTCTCCCCACCGACATCATTCTGCCCCCCCCCCACCGACATCATTCTGCCCCCCCCCCCCCCCAGCAGAAATTTAGTTTCTGCAAAAAATATTGTCAAAACTAAGATAAGCCCGCATAATTCAAGTATCCAGAGAAGTTGCTCTTCAATCTTTTTGGTCACTTAAAAAGAGCATTAGCAAATTTAATTTCCGTTCGAATGAGCTATTATACGTCTCTCTATGATGTTCTGGTCACCCCCTAGCCATGCTAGAAAAAAAGAGACAGATCAGTGCTATCCATGCAAAAAAAATTCCTTGTTGTTTAAGGAGGGGGACTGTAATTTCTATATACAAGATTTTTGACCATGCTGATTCCAATGGTACAATTTTCACTTAAATCTGAGTCCATTTTCGAGGGTTTGTGTTTTTTTGTGAAATCACCATACATTTCTTTTCACAATAAACTTATACTTTTAAGACAAACCGAAACAATACCATGGTTACCATTTTACCATTTTCACCATTTTACCATTTTTACCATTTTACCATTACCATTCCTGAATCAGTGTCTCATGGCAATTTTTTTTACTAATTGGTTTTTTTCTAAACGAGTTTTTCAACTTTCGGTTACTATGGGCTGGGGTTCGCTCTTTACTAGGTTGCAGCTACCGCTGCAACCATGCTTTGAGCAAGAGAATAGTGATTTCGTCAAACGCAAACGAAAGAGAAGCCTTAGTGATTTTCGAACTAATCATCACGCGTATAAACAGCTCTTAAAATTGGTTTCTGAGAGAGGATGAAGATATGTGTGAAAAAGGGCTACTTACATTCAGTATATTCTAGTTCCTTTGTCTGTGAAACAGAATCTCGCGTAGAGCGGCATAATTCTACCACAAAGAGCGGCAGAAATTTGTCAGAAAAACTGGTAAAATTACCGCAAAGTATTGGCAACGCCGCTCTGTACTTCCTCGCCCAACTATGCAACTGATAATTTACAAAGAAGGGTGCGCGGAGAATCAAACAGTTGCATGTGAAGAAGCCGTAATAGGAAATGACACATGTCAGCCAAGTCATTTTTGTTATTCATTGCTATTGGCCACCCGAGTTACTGAATGCCAAAAAGTAAATACTGATTCATCCACTCGTACTAATTTGAATGCCACTTTAGAGCATAACTACCTAAAAACTATTGTGTATTCTATTGATGCTCTATTCCCTATATGGTACGACCTTGAAGTATTCTTACTTTGGTTTGCTGATTCGTTGTGATGGGAAATTAGTTACTGATTCTGGTTTAGCGGGTATAATAATTGGCTGAAATTTATGATGGTTACAAATGACTTGAATCACCCACCTGAATGCTGTGATCTAAGTTGTCCCACAGCTTGTGTGTGCGATTAATGAGTCGTCCCGTCCGTGTCATACGGGAAAAAAAATATGCAAAGATTGAAATTTTACAGGAGAGAAGAAAAACTGTTTTGAAGATTCTTTCTTTCGAAGGTATACGAGGTATATCTTTCTTTCGAAGGTTTTCGAAGGTATATCGTAACAAAGAGAAAAAGAGATCATCCTGCCAACGCTTCTGTGGTAAAAAGTGCTTTTCCATTGGCTTATTTTTGTGACGTCAATCGCTAAAACTTTTTTTTAGCCAATCAAATTATCTCTCAAGTGTATGTCAGAGAGGGACTTCAAATAGCTGCTCTTTTTTCAGTAATTATTTTACTTGCCTGTTCTTGTTATGTTAGACTTTCAGCGAGTAAAAAAAAGCCCTAAGTTTTGGAGTCTCAACATTGTTACGATTAAAGTAACTGTTTCTGTTTGTGTGAGGTTAACCCCATTTTGACGTTTCAACAGTTTGATGGTTCTTTTCTTGGGTAATTTCCCATTATATGGGCCTTTCTAAAAAGTCAAGTTTGGTTAATGCTAATAGGATGAATATATAATAGTTTAGAAACAAATTTGGGCTATATATTTGTACATTAGGGGGTGGGAAGTGGGGGGTAAAGCATAGCATATATTAAATACGTAACCTAACCTAGGTACTCCCCCCTCTAAACCGCAAAAAACAACAGTTTAAATATCGTATACGCAATAAAAACCACGCTATCATTGTATTACTCTATAGCCGTTAACCCGTGAAAAACGGGTTTTTCATGACTGGTTTCCTTGTAGAGGCCCATATAATGGGAAAGTACCTTTTCTTGAGATTATAACGGTAAAAAGCGAACTGAATAAAAGAATAAGAAACTGGAAAAAAGAGCAAGATGTTAATCCCTTTTTGAAGTACGTGATGGATGAAATATAGGCAAATGGATTTCACCAAGCGATGTTAGCTTAAATTTCTGTCTTCAAAAATGCAAAGTAGCTCCACCTCTCATTTGTAATGCGTATCTTTTTCGCAAGGATGAGGCAATTAACATGAAGCCTGTATAAAACAGACTTGATGGACAGACTAACACAGACCTCAGGCCTGGGCCCTGGCCTTCCCCCGCATTTCCTAAGTTTTCCCGGATCTTTGGGTGCTTCTAATTAAATTATCAACTAGTTTTCTTTTTATTTCCCCCTCCTCCTAAAAATGCCGTGTTTGTGTCTGTTGTGTCATTTAGGACCTGCCATTTAGGATCCGATTAACGTTTGATTGTACTTTACTAGTTAGGTCATTATTCAATGTGTTAAATTGTCGACTTTTGCTATTTCAATTTGTGTTAATCATGCTAATTTTGCCTTTTTTGGCTATCATTGATTTTTTTTTCCCTTTTAGGCTCTTATTATTCTTTATTTATTTTTACTCATTTGTTTTTCTATGATGACGAGCAGTTTGCTTAACACTGAATGTATAAATAAACAAATGTTTGTTCGTTTAGAAATGACACCTATTCATTTTGTGAACGGTCTTTTGCGGAACACACCGTTTTTGTTCTTCATCGGAATCCCCCAAATATTGCCACCGTGACCCTAGTTCCTACTTACTGCGTTTTTTCAGAAAAGCAAAGATTTTGTGATTTATGGACGATAGTTTAGAAAGATTCACGTGCCTTGACCTGGATTCACGTGGAAAACACAGATCCACGTACGTTTAATATTTTAGCAAATGCAAAAAACTCATACGGAATTTGAACATCATTCCAACTTAAAAGTGCGAATGTTCTAGTATATAGTTTATATTCACCAGGTATATTTTGGATTAAACATTTTAAATTATATTCACTAAAATACAGGAAATTTGTATACTCAAATACACTGAAACATTTGACAGGTATATCTAATATTTCAAGGAATTTGAGTTGTGTACAAGTGTTTCATGAAGTATTAGGGAACAAAAATGATAGAAGCTACCGTAAAAAGCAAAGATCTACAAGACCGTATCAAAGGGGGGTTAAGGGATGTGACCCCCCCCCCCCCCTCCCCAAAATGTTGGCGCGACTCGTAAAAACGTAACAAAAATGAATATAAACAAATTTTTGATGTTTTTTTATTTTTGTACCCCGCTCGAAAAAAAATCTTTGTACCACCCCCCCCCCCCTCCGAAAAATTCTGAATCCGGCCTTGGAGACCTAGGTAGCTTTTTCAACTCCCAAAGGCAATATCAGATTTTGCATCACCTCCCCTTAACTTCGTAGGTCATTCATGAAATGTATGGTAGCCTACACATTGTCCAAATGGCGCCCCAACACATGCTGTGCTGTGGGTCAAGTGTCCCCCATTAACCCCTAGGAACTTGAAAAGCTTGAGATTATGTTACAAGAATGTTTTTTGTTATATATGATTTTGATTTTTGACCTCATTGTCTGCTGGTTTAAGTAGCTGTTCCAACCCCCTCCTCCCAGCAACTTTGATGCATTTCTCGTAGGAATGTAGGCTGACATTTTCGAGGATGGGGGCTGGGTAAGTATATAAAGAATTAGACAACAATGCACCCAGGTTATACCAAAAGTTTTTCTGAAGTTTCGCGAAGTTTTCATGTTTGACTTTTTAGAAAAATCCGATACGTTGGAATCTTAGCTGTAGAAATTCAAACGGTTTAGTATCATAGTTTGAAAGAGGAACTTGTGTTTGGATTCTGCCTCCTCGAACTAAGCTAGTTAGTATTATCGATTGGTTTAATTAGATATGATGCTATTTATTCATATATACGATGAGAATATCATACACGATGAGAATCAAGTCAAATCTCTTGTACCAAACTGCGTGAAAGTTTCACAGTGCGGAAAGTTCAAGGTATACTTTGAGTGGAAATAAAACCTGGATCAGTTCTTGAAAGTGTCTGTGAAAGTTGGCCACGAAAAGCTTTCTGATCAAGCATTTGTATATCTACCAAAGCGTTGCTTCTCGTGTCATAAAACTGGGCATCTGGCCTCGCAGTGCTCCAATTGCCTCTGCTCTCGTTTGTGGATCGTGCGATCACACCTCTAATAGTGCCTCTCCGTGTTCGGAAAAATGTTCGGTCTAGAATGTAAAGTTGCCGGCCATACTTGTTACAGTGTAAAGTGTTCCAGTAACAAAACAGTCAACTAGCAAAACCCACGGTATGATATGGATCTGTCTACTACTACGCGAGCTATATTTTCGTGGATTTTTAGTCAAATGATGGATTTGACTAATGATGGATTTCGTTAATGATGGATTTTTAGTCAAACTTCCTGTGATAAAAGGTTTGCCTTCGAACTGTGACGTTTTGTTCTTGCAAGAACAACTTTTGACGAGTCATGGTTTAGGCCTTCTGAAAAAACTGACAATAATTTTGCTAGCTACTCGGTGCCCGCTAAAACGATCCGCTTTCAGTGGCCGCCACTCTGGTGGTATATGCTTGTTAGGACCTCTTGCCAGTCGAGTATTTTTGATTCATGTGATTTTTTATTGCTGTCCGTGTAGACCGACCGATTACCGCAATGGCCGATCGCAATTTTTATTTACTTCTGCGTGTGAGAAACTAGGGTCTTGTCTTTAAAAAATTCGCCAGTTAGATAAGTGTTGTATTATAGGAGATTTTAACTGTAATTTAACTGACGCCTTACTATTACCTACTTATATTTTGTCTGGTATTTTTGACGATTGGCTTAGGTTCTTGCCGAAGGATCTCGATTACACTTACACACACCATTCAAGTCACTTGTCGAACCTTGATCATGCAGTTTCTTCTGCAAATCTCCAAGTGTCACCTGTTCACATCGTTACTGACTTATAACTATCATACCACCTTCCAATATCTGCATTTATTTCTTGTCCTTCTGCTCAGTCTACTCCCACCCCAAAACCACATCAGCCTCACGCCCAATTTTACAGGGATTGGAAAAACAATAAAGGTGATCTTTTCGATCACCATTATTGTTTATTGTTATACGAACAATAAAGGTCCATCATAAAATTCATGTTCCGTTCCAGCTGCTCATGAGAAATCCGCAAGCTGATGCAAATGAAATACGGGTGTTGCTAGATATCTATCTTGCACAAATTTGCCATGTCCTGCGATGCGCAGAAAAGGCCGCTATACCTCTCAAATGTACACGTCGGGGTATCACGAAGCATTCGTCCAGTAATCCGAGCATCACTGTATATAAATAATTAATCCAAAAAGTTTTTGCACAAAATAAGTTTTCAAAAAAAAGTAAAGAACTCAATTAAACCAAAAATGAACAAAAATAGAATCAAATAATCTACCAAGCATGCAACTACCACAAATCAGTATCAATAAATAAATGAAACCCAAAACAAACAGAAATTAAAAATAAGTCAAACTCAAAACGAGCAGAAATTAAGAAGAGTAGGGTTTATGCTTTCTAAAAGCCAGAATATAATTTGTACTTTACTGAAAAATTCAAATGAATTTACTGAAAAAATATGCATTGTCAGTTTAATATACATATGGTGATATTAATTACTTAAAATCTTAATTAGTTTTTGATTTCTTAAAATTGTAAAAGTGAAATCATTTAAAAGATTTTTTTCAGTAAAGTACAAATTATATTCTAGCTTTTAGAAAGCATAGGATTTGGAACCCTACTCAGATTAATATTTGCTCGTTTGACTTGATTTGAACCTTATATGCCCCAAGGGCATAACTTACGACCCTTGTCCTGAGGGCTATGGGGGAGGGTTATCATCAAAAACATAATTTCCATTTGGAAATCAACTACGTTGAACAAAATGGATATCTAAAAATTTTGATTGAATGTGTTTGGGGAAATGGTGGGCATGAGTGGGGGGTTAGTTGCCCTCCAATCACTTTCGACTACTATAAAGGTCACTAGCCCTTTGAATTTCCGATCAAATGAGCTCTTTTTGAAGTTTCTACGACAACACTTTCTATAAAACCTTATATGCTCCCAGGGCATAACTTACAACCCTTGCCCCGAGGGCTGTGGGGGGAGTATCCTCCTCAAAAACATAATTTCCATTTGGAAATCAACTACGTTGAACAAAGTGGCTATCTCAAAATTTTGATTGGACGTGTTTGGGAAATGGTGGGCGTGGAAGGGGTGTTAGTTGTCCCCGAATCACTTTTGGCTATCAAAAAGGGCACAAGCTCTTCCAATTTCCAATCGAATGAACCCTTTTCGAAGTTTCTACGACAACTCCTTAGATACGAAGTGCCCTGGTTTAAACCAAAAAATGAATAATACATTGTGCCAACATCGTCTTTTACTTAGGCAGTGCTATTTCGTTGCCTATGATAGACAGTATGATCATTCCCTATCTCAACCAGTGCTTTCCTTCAACTAATGTGGGAATAAAGTATTTCAGTGCAAAAAAAGAGTTACTTGGGAGGACTAAGCAGCATCAATGCCCGCCTCTCTTTTTCAACCAGCCCAAAATCCAACGAGGGGTGCCCTAACTTGTGGCAAAAAAGCCGCAACAATGGAATATCACCATCCGATGCAACTTTTGGGCACCCTGTTCGTGGATCCCTGTCCACTATGAAATTCCGGCTATTTCCCTGTTGCAGTATTGATTAGAAGTTAGCACTAGTCCCCCTTTTTAGAAATCCTATATAAGCCAATCAGTTAAGTCATACCTGTGAGATGGGACTGTAGCAAACCACTTCGCCGGCTCACAACCTTTCTTTCTGCTTTTGCAATTACGAATAATACAAATTCGCACCATTATTCAGTGACTGACGAATATACACTGACCCGCTAATGACAGAGTTAATGGGAGGAGCTGTTTGTACGCGCCAAGGATGTAGTGCAAAAAATCACTAAGCCTTGATCTTACTGTTATATTATTTATATACAGGGATCCACATGAACCAGATAGTTGAAGAGACGTCACAGCAAGCTTCTCTGTCCTAACCTTCCTTATGGAGAAATGTATCAAGAGGGTAGAAAGGGGGGTACCAGCCCGACGCGAACCACGTGGTTTATCGTTTTTTTCACTGAGAATGAAAAAACAGAATTTTTCTCACTTGAAAAAACAGGAATTTTCTCACTTTGATGGATGTTTTCTTGGATGGTTATGTGTGTTGGTCAATTTATTTGATGTTTTTCATGGATGTCAACAGCAATTCATGTCTGTTTTATGGTTTTTGTCAGTGAGAATGAAAAAACAGGAATTTTCTCACTTTAATGGATGTCAACAGCAATTTATGTCTGTTTTATGGTTTTTGTCAGTGAGAATGAAAAAACAGGAACTTTCTCACTTTAATGGATGTCAACAGCAGTTTATGTCTGTTTTATGGTTTTTGTCAGTGAGAATGGAAAAAAACAGAGAAACAATTCTCCAGGAATAGATCCAAGTCATTAATACTTTGCCACGGAAACAATTCTAAAACTTCGCCTAGAAACAATTCTCCAGGAATAGATTCAAGTCATTAATGTCTTTGCCTCGGAAACAATTCTACTGGTCGAACTCCAAAAGATATTAATAAACATTGCCATGGAAACAATTCTCCAAGAAACATCTTAGCGATGAATAGATTAACACGGGAATCAGGTTTCTTAGTAATTTCAAATGTGACAGAGCAGAGATGCCAAAACAAATTGAACACGCTGAAATTACGATTAGGGGTCATTTGGGCGAAACCGTTTTAGACATTTTAGGGAATTATTTCGGCGAGAACAGTTAGAGACATTTTAAAAGATGATTTTAAAAGATGATTTTAGAAGAGGATTTGAGGGTGAAACTCTGTGGTCGTTATAATACACAAGTTCCATTTGAACAGTGTTGTGAGGTCCCCTACCACAACCTCAAAGGGTTCCGATCCCCCCACCCTAACCCCGAAGGAAGCCCCCGGTCCTCAAAGGTTCTCCGGGCTCCCAAAGGGCCCCCGGCACCCCAAAGGCTCCTGAGCCCCCATTTTAATACTTTTTTAAGGCTTTATTATATCTTTTCAGAACAAATTATTATTTTAGGGAATTATTTCGGCGAAACAGTTAGAGACATTTTAAAAGATGATTTTTGAAGAGATTTTAGAAGAGGATTTGAGCTTGAAACTCTGTGGTCGTCATAATACACAAGTTCCATTTGAACAGTGTCGTGAGGTCCTCTACCCCAACCCCAAAGGGTTCCGATCCCCCTACCCCAACCCCGAAGGAAGCTCCCCGGTCCTCAAAGGTCCCCCAAGCTCCCAAAGGACCACCCGGCCCTCAAGGGCCCCCCCAGACCCTCAAAGGCTCTCCCCGGGCCCCGTCTTTCGTTGATGTGTGTTGTCTGAAACCTATGATTTGGGGTGTATGGGTTGCTATTTTTGACTTTTCTGAGTTGGATTTCTTAGTCTTTCATAGGTATGTGTTGTCTGAAACCTATGATTTGGGATGAGTGGTTTGCTATTTTTGACTTTTCTGAGCTGGATTTCTTAGCCTTTCATAGGTGTGTGTTTGTCAGAAAATTATGATTTGGGATGTGTAGTTTGCTATTTGGACTTTTCAGAGCTAGGATTCTTAGTCTCTCATAGGTGTTTATTGTCTGAAACTTCTAGTTTGGGATGAGTAGTTTGCTATTTCAGACTTTTATGAGCTAGGGTTTCCTAGTATTTCGTAGGTGAATGTTGTCAGAAAATTATGATTTGGGATATGTAAATTACTATTTCGGGCTTTTCTGAGCTAGATTTCTTAGTCCCTCATAGGTGTTTGTTGTCTGAAACGTATAGTTTGGGATGAGTAGTTTGATATTTTTGACTTTTCTGAGCTAGGTTTCTTAGCCTTTCATAGGTGTGTGTTGTCAGAAACTTATGATTTGGGATATGTAAATTACTATTTTGACTTTTCTGAGCTTGATTTCTTAGCCTTTCATAGGTGTTTGTTGTCTGAAACCTATAGTTTGGGATGAGTAGTTTGCTTTTGGACTTTCCAGAGCTGGATTTCTTAGCCTTTCGTAGGTGTGTGTTGACTGAAACTTATGATTTGGGATATGTAAATTACTATTTCGGGCTTTTCTAAGCTAGATTTCTTAGTCTTTCGTTGGTGTGTGTTGTCTGAAACCTATGATTTGGGATTTGTAGTTTGCTTTTTGGACTTTTCAGAGCTAGGATTCTTAGTCCCTCATAGGTGTTTGTTGTCTGAAACCTATAGTTTGGGATGAGTAGTTTGCTATTTCAGGCTTTTCTGAGCTAGATTCTTAGCATTTCATAGGTGTGTGCTTTCAGAAAATTATGATTTGGGAGGTGTAGTTTGCTTTTTGGACTTTTCAGAGCTAGGATTCTTAGTCCCTCATAGGTGTTTGTTGTCTGAAACTTCTAGTTTGGGATGAGTAGTTGGCTATTTCAGGCTTTTCTGAGCTAAGGTTTCTTAGTATTTCGTAGGTGAATGTTGTCTGAAACTAATGATTTGGGATATGTAAATTACTATTTCGGGCTTTTCTGAGTTGGATTTCTTAGTCTTTCATAGGTATGTGTTGTCTGAAACCTATGATTTGGGATGGGTGGTTTGCTATTTTTTACTTTTCTGAGCTGGATTTCTTACCCTTTCATAGGTGTGTGTTGTCAGAAAATTATGATTTGGGGTGTATAGTTTGATAGTTGGACTTTTCAGAGCTAGGATTCTTAGTCTCTCATAGACGTTTGTTGTCTGAAACCTATAGTTTGGGATGAATAGTTTGCTATTTCAGGCTTTTATGAGCTAGGTTTCCTAGTATTTCGTAGGTGTGTGTTGTCTGAAACTTAATTACTATTTCGGGCTTTTCTGAGCTAGATTTCTTAGTCTTTCGTTGGTGTGTGTTGTCTGAAACCTATGATTTGGGATGGGTGGATTGCTATTTTGACTTTTCTGAGCTGGATTTCTTAGCCGTTCATAGGTGAGTGTTGTCTGAAACTTATGATTTGGGATGGTTAATTTGCTATTTCCGGCTTTTTATTAGCTAGGTTTCTTAGCCTTTCATAGGTGTGTGTTGTCAGAAAATTATGATTTGGGATGTGTAGTTTGCTATTTGGACTTTTCAGAGCTAGGATTCTTAGTCCATCATAGGTGTTTGTTGTCTGAAATATGCTTACGGCTCTAGCAATCGTACTCTGTGCTTGTTCATAGACACGATGCGGCTTTCCCACTGGTACTCTATGGCAGATTATCGACACTACCTAGTTTATTGCGTGCATTAAATCAGTATTTTTTACGCAGTGGAAGGATAAACACACAATTCATATCTGTAAAAAAATGAAGATGAATTATTCGATGAAAGTATGTGCACATGATAAAATCATCGTCGTGTTAAATGCTGACAAGGAGAAATACCTGAACTATGAAACGAGTGCAAGTGCTAGCACTATTGGAAATGTATGCATGCGTTGTCATGACAGCGAGAAGTTAGATTCCTTTGGAGTACCCAAGAATTTCCATCATGCAAACGGTGGATATGCGAGAGTAACATTACCAGAGAAATTAGTACTCAAAGAGAATGCCAACGTAAAAATAATAGTTGATGAAGAGGGACAACTTCTAGCTAATAGTTCTGGTAGCATGTTAGCCGTTGATAGATCTTATCGATATCTTTCCGGTGTTAGCATTCGAATGAAAGCAAAGGGAAAAAGAAGACATGCATACAGCTGCACCAACATCATAAATCATATCTTGTCAATGTGTCAAAACTGCTATGTATGTAAAAATAATGTGACAATAGACAGTGAAATCGCAGGCAGAATAAAAAGGACATTAGCAGACAATATCATCAATGAATATAAAGATGAATTGACGGAAAGTGAAGCGCAAGTGTACTAATAATATATAATAATGTATTTAACATATTTTTATATTAATATTCTACATGTCGTTATTTTCATTAAAAATATTTTATGCATTATTTTGTTAAGTGTTCATTATTTTTAGGGTATGATAGAACGTCAAACGTTCAGAATATTTATTAAAAAGGTCAGAGATGTAAGAAAAAGAATTTTAGAGATAATGATACTACTAGCAGGCTCAATTTTTCATAGAAGATAGAAAAGTTCAAGTTCTCTTCTGATTTTATCAAAGAACACAATTCAATTCTAATTTCACCAGAGAAAATAAAAAGCTTCCACTTCAGTTTTAAGTTCACCAAGACATAAAAATTTAAAGGTATTTCGTAGGTGAATGTTGTCTGAAACTTATGATTTTGGATATGTAAATTACTATTTCAGGCTTTTCTAAGCTAGATTTCTTGTCTTTCGTAGGTGTATGTTGTCCGAAACCTATGATTTGGGATGTGTGGGTTGCTATTTTTTGACTTTTCTGAGCTGGATTTCTTAGCCTTTCATAGGTGTGTGTTGACTGAAACCTATGATTTGGGATGTGTGGTTTTCTATTTTTGACTTTTCTGAGATAGATTTCTTAGCCTTTCATAGGTGTGTGCTGTCAGAAAATTATGATTTGGGATTTGTAGTTTGCTTTTTGGACTTTTCAGAACTAGAATTCTTAGTCCCTCATAGGTGTTTGTTGTCTGAAACCTACAGTTTGAGATGAGTAGTTGGCTATTTCAGGCTTTTCTGAGCTAAGGTTTCTTAGTATTTCGTAGGTGTGTGTTGTCTGAAACTTATGATTTGAGGTGCGTAATTTGCTATTTCCGACATGATCAATTCTATTTCCCCAAAATAATATAAAAAGTTTCCACTTCAGTTCAGATTTTTCTCAAAGAGATGAAAAAATTTAAAATACTGTTCCAAATTTTTCAAAGAAGATAGAAAAGTTCAAGTTCTCTTCTGAATTTTACCAAAGAACACAATTCAATTCTAATTTCTCCAGAGAAAATAAAAAGCTTCCACTTCGGTTTTAAGTTCACCAAGACATAAAATATTTAAAGTTTAGTTCAAATTTTTCCGTAGAAGATAGGAAAAGTTATACTATGATTTGTGATTATTTTCCATGAAGATAAAAAGTTTCACTTTAATTCTAAATTTTCTTAAATTCAGTTCCGACTTTTCTCAAAGAGATGAAAAAATTTAAAATACTGTTCCAAATTTTTCATAGAAGATAGAAAAGTTCAAGTTCTCTTTTAATTTTACCAAAGAACACAATTCAATTCTAATTTCTCTAGAGAAAATAAGAGTCTTCCACTTCAGTTTCAAGTTCACCAAGACATAAAAAAATATAAAATTCACTTCTAAATTTTTCCATAGAAGATAGGAAAAGTTATACTATGATTGTGATTATTTTCCATGAAGATAAAAAGTTTCACTTTAATTCTAAATTTTCTTAATTCAATTCCGACCTTTCTCAAAGAGATGAAAAAATTTAAAGTTCTGTTCCAAATATTTTCCCGGAAGAAGAAAAGTTCAACTTTGATTCTGAATTTTCTCAATGAAAATGAAATAAGTTATTGATCAAATCTATTTTTCCCAAAATAATATAAAAATTTCCACTTCAGTTCAGATTTTTTTCTCAAAGAGATGAAGAAATTTAAAGTTCTGTTCGAAATTTTTCATAGAAGATAGGAAAAGTTATACTTTGATCGTGAATATTCAGGTTCTATTCTGAATTTTACCAAAGAACACAATTCAATTCTAATTTCCCCAATAAAAAATTTAAAGTTCAGTTCTAAATTTTTCCGTAGAAGATAGGAAAAGTTATATTATGATTGTGATTATTTTCCATGAAGATAAAAAGTTTCAGTTTAATTATAAATTTTCTTAAATTCAGTTCCGACTTTTCTCAAAGAGATGAAAAAATTTAAAGTTCAGTTCCAAATTTTTCATAGAAGATAGGAAAAGTTATACTTTGATTGTGAATATTCTTCATGAAGATATGGAGCTCCACTTTAATTCTGAGTTTTCTTGAAGAACTGCAAAATGTACAAGTTCTCTTCTGAATTTTCTTAGAGAAGAGAAAAAAAATTAGCTCAATTCTGAAATTTACCAACGAAAATGAAAAAGCTTCCATTTCAGTTCATAATTTCTCAAAGACATAAAAATTTAAAGTTCAATTCTAAATTTTTCCATAGAAGATAGGAATGGCTATACTATGATTGTGATTATTTACAATGAAGATAAAAAGTTTCACTCTATTTCTAATTTTTCTTAAATTCAGTTCATTCATCTAACCACCAAAAACAATAGGTTAGGTTAGGTATAAATAAATATTAATAAATAATTAGAAACATTTCTCCATGTTTAAGTTAGGCTATGTTAGGTTAACTTATCATGAGCGCTCATGATAAGCTAACCTAACCTAACTTAAACATGGTAAAAAGATTAAATTAGGTTAGGTTAGGCTAGATTAAGTTAGGTCAGGTTAAGTTAGGTTAGGTTAGCCTACGTACGCGCGCGTACGTAGGCTAACCTAACCTAACCTAACTTAACCTGACCTAACTTAATCTAGCCTAACCTAACCTAATTTAATCTTTTTACCATGTTTAAGTTAGGTTAGGTTAGCTTATCATGAGCGCTCATGATAAGTTAACCTAACCTAGCCTAACTTAAACATGGAGAAATGTTTCTAATTATTTATTAATATTATTTATACCTAACCTAACCTATTGTTTTTGGTGGTTAGATGAATGAACTGAATTTAAGAAAAATTAGAAATAGAGTGAAACTTTTTATCTTCATTGTAAATAATCACAATCATAGTATAGCCATTCCTATCTTCTATGGAAAAATTTAGAATTGAACTTTAAATTTTTATGTCTTTGAGAAATTATGAACTGAAATGGAAGCTTTTTCATTTTCGTTGTTAAATTTCAGAATTGAGCTAACTTTTTTTTTCTCTTCTCTAAGAAAATTCAGAAGAGAACTTGTACATTTTGCAGTTCTTCGAGAAAACTCAGAATTAAAGTGGAGCCAGAATTAAAGTGGAGCTCCATATCTTCATGAAGAATATTCACAATCAAAGTATAACTTTTCCTATCTTCTATGAAAAATTTGGAACAGAACTTTAAATTTTTTCATCTCTTTGAGAAAAGTCGGAACTGAATTTAAGAAAATTTATAATTAAAGTGAAACTTTTTATCTTCATGGAAAATAATCACAATCATAATATAACTTTTCCTATCTTCTACGGAAAAATTTAGAACTGAACTTTAAATTTTTTATTGGGGAAATTAGAATTGAATTGTGTTCTTTGGTAAAATTCAGAATAGAACTTGAATATTCACAATCAAAGTATAACTTTTCCTATCTTCTATGAAAAATTTCGAACAGAACTTTAAATTTCTTCATCTCTTTGAGAAAAAAATCTGAACTGAAGTGGAAATTTTTATATTATTTTGGGAAAATAGATTTGATCAATAACTTATTTCATTTTCATTGAGAAAATTCAGAATCGAAGTTGAACTATTCTTCTTCCGGGAAAATATTTGGAACAGAACTTTAAATTTTTTCATCTCTTTGAGAAAGGTCGGAATTGAATTTAAGAAAATTTAGAATTAAAGTGAAACTTTTTATCTTCATGGAAAATAATCACAATCATAGTATAACTTTTCCTATCTTCTATGGAAAAATTTAGCAGTGAATTTTATATTTTTTTATGTCTTGGTGAACTTGAAACTGAAGTGGAAGATTCTTATTTTCTCTAGAGAAATTAGGATTGAATTGTGTTCTTTGGTAAAATTCAAAAGAGAACTTGAACTTTTCTATCTTCTATGAAAAATTTAGAACAGTATTTTAACTTTTTCATCTCTTTGAGAAAAGTCGGAACTGAATTTAAGAAAATTTAGAATTAAAGTGAAACTTTTTATCTTCATGGAAAATAATCACAAATCATAGTATAACTTTTCCTATCTTCTACGGAAAAATTTGAACTAAACTTTAAATTTTTTATGTCTTGGTGAACTTAAAAACCGAAGTGGAAGCTTTTTATTTTCTCTGGAGAAATTAGAATTGAATTGTGTTCTTTGGCAAAATTCAGAAGAGAACTTGAACTTTTCTATCTTCTTTGAAAAATTTGGAACAGTATTTTAAATTTTTTATCTCTTTGAGAAAAATCTGAACTGAAGTGGAAACTTTTTATATTATTTTGGGTAAATAGAATTGATCATGTCGGAAATAGCAAATTACACACCTCAAATCATAAGTTTCAGACAACACACACCTACGAAATACTAAGAAACCTTAGCTCAGAAAAGCCTGAAATAGCCAACTACTCATCCCAAACTGTAGGTTTCAGACAACAAACACCTATGAGGGACTAAGAATTCTTGTTCTGAAAAGTCCAAAAAGCAAACTATAAATCCCAAATCATAATTTTCTGACAGCACACACCTATGAAAGGCTAAGAAATCTATCTCAGAAAAGTCAAAAATAGCAAACCACTCATCCCAAATCATAGGTTTCAGTCAACACACACCTATGAAAGGCTAAGAAATCCAGCTCAGAAAAGTCAAAAAATAGCAACCCACACATCCCAAATCATAGGTTTCAGACAACACACACCTACGAAAGACAAGAAATCTAGCTTAGAAAAGCCTGAAATAGTAATTTACATATCCCAAATCATAAGTTTCTGACAACATTCACCTACGAAATACCTTTAAATTTTTATGTCTTGGTGAACTTAAAACTGAAGTGGAAGCTTTTTATTTTCTCTGGTGAAATTAGAATTAAATTGTGTTCTTTGATAAAATTCAGAAGAGAACTTGAACTTTTCTATCTTCTATGAAAAATTGAGCCTGCTAGTAGTATCACTATCTCTAAAATTCTTTTTCTTACATCTCTGACCTTTTTAATAAATATTCTGAACGTTTGACGTTCTATCATACCCTAAAAATAATGAACACTTAACAAAATAATGCATAAAATATTTTTAATGAAATAACGACATGTAGAATATTAATATAAAAATATGTTAAATACATTATTATATATTATTAGTACACTTGCGCTTCACTTTCCGTCAATTCATCTTTATATTCATTGATGATATTGTCTGCTAATGTCCTTTTTATTCTGCCTGCGATTTCACTGTCTATTGTCACATTATTTTTACATAGATAGCAGTTTTGACACATTGACAAGATATGATTTATGATGTTGGTGCAGCTGTATGCATGTCTTCTTTTTCCCTTTGCTTTCATTCGAATGCTAACACCGGAAAGATATCAATAAGATCTATCAACGGCTAACATGCTACCAGAACCATTAGCTAGAAGTTGTCCTCTTCATCAACTATTATTTTTACGTTGGCATTCTCTTTGAGTACTAATTTCTCTGGTAATGTTACTCTCGCATATCCACCGTTTGCATGATGGAAATTCTTGGGTACTCCAAAGGAATCTAACTTCTCGCTGTCATGACAACGCATGCATACATTTCCAATAGTGCTAGCACTTGCACTCGTTTCATAGTTCAGGTATTTCTCCTTGTCAGCATTTAACACGACGATGATTTTATCATGTGCACATACTTTCGTCGAATAATTCATCTTCACTTTTTTACAGATATGAATTGTGTGTTTATCCTTCCACTGCGTAAAAAATACTGATTTAATGCACGCAATAAACTAGGTAGTGACGATAATCTGCCATAGAGTACCAGTGGGAAAGCCGCATCGTGTCTATGAACAAGCACAGAGTACGATTGCTAGAGCCGTAAGCATATTTCAGACAACAAACACCTATGATGGACTAAGAATCCTAGCTCTGAAAAGTCCAAATAGCAAACTACACATCCCAAATCATAATTTTTCTGACAACACACACCTATGAAAGGCTAAGAAACCTAGCTAATAAAAAGCCGGAAATAACAAATTAACCATCCCAAATCATAAGTTTCAGACAACACTCACCTATGAACGGCTAAGAAATCCAGCTCAGAAAAGTCAAAATAGCAATCCACCCATCCCAAATCATAGGTTTCAGACAATACACATCAACCAAAGACTAAGAAATCTAGCTCAGAAAAGCCCGAAATAGTAATTAAGTTTCAGACAACACACACCTACGAAATACTAGGAAACCTAGCTCATAAAAGCCTGAAATAGCAAACTATTCATCCCAAACTATAGGTTTCAGACAACAAACGTCTATGAGAGACTAAGAATCCTAGCTCTGAAAAGTCCAACTATCAAACTATACATCCCAAATCATAATTTTCTGACAACACACACCTATGAAAGGGTAAGAAATCCAGCTCAGAAAAGTCAAAAATAGCAAACCACCCATCCCAAATCATAAGTTTCAGACAACACATACCTATGAAAGACTAAGAAATCAACTCAGAAAAGCCCGAAATAGTAATTTACATATCCCAAATCATAAGTTTCAGACAACATTCACCTACGAAATACTAAGAAACCTTAGCTCAGAAAAGCCTGAAATAGCCAACTACTCATCCCAAACTAGAAGTTTCAGACAACAAACACCTATGAGGGACTAAGAATCCTAGCTCTGAAAAGTCCAAAAAGCAAACTACACCTCCCAAATCATATTTTCTGAAAGCACACACCTATGAAATGCTAAGAAATCTAGCTCAGAAAGTCAAAAATAGCAAACCACTCATTCCCAAATCATAGGTTTCAGTCAACACACACCTACGAAAGGCTAAGAAATCCAGCTCAGAAAAGTCAAAAAATAGCAACCCACACATCCCAAATCATAGGTTTCAGACACCACACACCTACGAAGGACTAAGAAATCTGGTTATGAAAAGTCGGAAATAGCAAATTACATACCTCAAATCATAAGTTTTAGACAACACACACCTATGAAATACTAAGAAACCTTAGCTAAGAAAAGCCTGAAATAGCAAAATATTCATCCCAAATTATAGGTTTCAGACAACAAACACCTATGAGGGACTAAGAATCCTAGCTCTGAAAAGTCTAAAAAGCAAACTACAAATCCCAAATCATCATTTTCTGACGGCACACACCTATGAAAGGCTAAGAAACCTAGCTCAGAAAAGTCAAAAATAGCAAATTAACCATCCCAAATCATAGGTTTCAGACAACACACACCTATGAAAGGCTAAGAAATCCAGCTCAGAAAAGTCAAAAATAGCAAACCCACCCATCCCAAATCATTGGTTTCAGACAACACACACCAACGAAAGACTAAGAAATCTAGCTTAGAAAAGCCCGAAATAGTAATTTACATATCCCAAATCATAAGTTTCAGACAACATTCACCTACGAAATACTATGAAACCTTAGCTCAGAAAAGCCTGAAATAGCAAATTACACACCTCAAATCATAAGTTTCAGACAACACACACCTACGAAATACTAAGAAACCTTAGCTCAGAAAAGCCTGAAATAGCAAACTACTCATCCCAAACTCTAGGTTTCAGACAACAAACACCTATGAGGGACTATGAATCCTAGCTCTGAAAAGTCCAAAAAGCAAACTACAAATCCAAATCATAGGTTTCAGACAACACACACCAACGAAAGACTAAGAACCTTATATCCCAAATCATAGGTTTCAGTCAACACACACCAACGAAAGACTAAGAAATCTAGCTTAGAAAAGCCGAAATAGTAATTTACATATCCAAATCATAAGTTTCAGACAACATTCACCTACGAAATACTATGAAATCTTAGCTCAGAAAAACCTGAAATAGCAAATTACACACCTCAAATCGTAAGTTTCAGACAACACACACCTACGAAATACTAAGAAACCTTAGCTCAGAAAAGCCTGAAATAGCAAACTACTCATCCCAAACTATAGGTTTCAGACAACAAACACCTATGAGGGACTAAGAATCCTAGCTCTGAAAAGTCCAAAAAGCAAACTACAAATCCCAAATTATAGGTTTCAGACAACACACACCAACGAAAGACTAAGAAATCTAGCTTAGAAAAGCCCGAAATAGTAATTTACATATCCCAAATCATAAGTTTCAGTCAACACACACCTACGAAAGGCTAAGAAATCCAGCTCTGAAAAGTCCAAAAGCAAACTACTCATCCCAAACTATAGGTTTCAGACAACAAACACATATGAAAGGCTAAGAAATCTAGCTCAGAAAAGTCAAAAATAGTAATTTACATATCCCAAATCATAAGTTTCTGACAAACGCACACACCTATGAAAGGCTAAGAAACCTAGCTCAGAAAAGTCAAAAATATCAAACTACTCATCCCAAACTATAGGTTTCAGACAACAAACACCTATGAGGGACTAAGAAATCTAGCTCAGAAAAGCCCGAAATAGTAATTTACATATCCCAAATCATAATTTTCTGACAACATTCACCTACGAAAATACTAGGAAACCCTAGCTCATAAAAGTCTGAAATAGCAAACTACTCATCCCAAACTAGAAGTTTCAGACAATAAACACCTATGAGAGACTAAGAATCCTAGCTCTGAAAAGTCCAAATAGCAAACTACACATCCCAAATCATAATTTTCTGACAACACACACCTATGAAAGGCTAAGAAATCCAACTCAGAAAAGTCAAAAATAGCAAACCACCCATCCCAAATCATAGGTTTCAGACAACACATACCTATGAAAGACTAAGAAATCCAACTCAGAAAAGTCAAAAATAGCAACCCATACACCCCAAATCATAGGTTTCAGACAACACACATCAACGAAAGACTGGGCCCGGGGAGGGCCTTTGAGGGTCTGGGGGGGGGGCGCTTGAGGGCCGGGTGGTCCTTTGGGAGCTTGGGGGACCTTTGAGGACCGGGGGGCTTCCTTCGGGGTTGGGGTAGGGGGATCGGAACCCTTTGGGGTTGGGGCAGAGGACCTCACGACACTGTTCAAATGGAACTTGTGTATTATGACGACCACAGAGTTTCAAGCTCAAATCCTCTTCTAAAATCTCTTCAAAAATCATCTTTTAAAATGTCTCTAACTATTTCGCCGAAATAATTCCCTAAAATAATAATTTGTTCTGAAAAGATATAATATAAAGCCTTAAAAAGTATTAAAATGGGGGCTCAGGAGCCTTTGGGGTGCCGGGGGCCCTTTGGGAGCCCGGAGAACCTTTGAGGACCGGGGGCTTCCTTCGGGGTTAGGGTTGGGGGATCGGAACCCTTTGGGGTTGTGGTAGGGGACCTCACAACACTGTTCAAATGGAACTTGTGTATTATAACGACCACAGAGTTTCACCCTCAAATCCTCTTCTAAAATCATCTTTTAAAATGTCTCTAACTGTTCTCGCCGAAATAATTCCCTAAAATGTCTAAAACGGTTTCGCCCAAATAACCCCTAATCGTAATTTCAGCGTGTTCCCTTGTTTTGGCATCTCTGCTCTGTCACATTTGAAATTACTAAGAAACCTGATTCCCGTGTTAATCTATTCATCGCTAAGATGTTTCTTGGAGAATTGTTTCCATGGAAATGTTTATTAATATCTTTTGGAGTTCGACCAGTAGAATTTGTTTCCGAGGCAAAGACATTAATGACTTGAATCTATTCCTGGAGAATTGTTTCTAGGCGAAGTTTTAGAATTGTTTCCGTGGCAAAGTATTAATGACTTGGATCTATTCCTGGAGAATTGTTTCTCTGTTTTTCCATTCTCACTGACAAAAACCATAAAACAGACATAAATTGCTGCTGACATCCATTAAAGTGAGAAAGTTCCTGTTTTTTCATTCTCACTGACAAAAAACCATAAAACAGACATGAATTGCTGTTGACATCCATGAAAAACATCAAATAAATTGACCAACACACATAACCATCCAAGAAAAACATCCATCAAAGTGAGAAAATTCCTGTTTTTTTTTTCAAGTGAGAAAAATTCTGTTTTTTTTATTCTCAGTGAGAAAACCATAAACCACGTGGTTCGCGTCGGGCTGGTACCCCCTTTCTACTCAAGAGACCCTCCTAGCGCCCGCCTATCTGCTGAAGCTATTCCTGATTCCGAGTGGAATTCATACTTCTCTACTGAATTCTTCCCGCCAGATGCCGCACTACAGTCCGAATATGAAGTTAAGCGTGACAAATTTTTGTCTAGTTGTCTAACCGACAATTTTGTTGTTTCGGTTAATTCTGTACTGCGAGCAATCCAACGCCTTAAACGTAAGAAATCTTCTGACATCGATAAAGTGAGCGCTCTTCACATTCTGCATGGAAGCTAGCTGCTGGTAAACCATATTGCTCTTTTAATGCAGATGGTTGTTACCCAAGGAGTTGTGCCTTCTTCTTTTTCGATTGGAGATCTCACTCCAATTCCAAAGAAAGGTAAACTCGCCACTCAGTGCTCGTCTTTCCGCCCCATAACGGTGGCTACTACCTTCTGTAAGCTTTTCAAACTTCTGTTGATTGACCATCTGAACGCAAAATGCTCTGCTCCACTTTACCAATTTGGATACCAGCCACGTCTCCGTTGGGCCCACGCTTTGTCGGTTGTCGCGAACGTATTGATCGATGCTGATGCATCAGGTGAAACTCTCTTGTTAGCCGGGCACGATGTTCGTAAAGCGTTCGATTCTCTCATTCTTGTCGCTATGCTACTCCATGCAGCAAAACGTGGAGTGAGCCCTTCATATATCATAGACCTTCGACACGAGTATTCTCGTCTTTAAAGTTCGCCAAATACTTCACCCATTATCTAAAGCTGACGGCTCTCAAGTCTACGCTCCAACCCCCTGATATTTTTGTCAAAGTGGAAAAAGGTACCCGTCAAGGTGCTGTTTCATCTCCTTCACTCTTCAATAACGGAGTTCTTGATAGACAGTCAGCTGTTCCCACATTTCTCATCTTTGCCGGTCTAGATTTATCTCTCGTATATTATGCAGACGACATTCTGAATTTGGTCCCACTATCCAGGGCATTAGCGAGATTCTTGCAACGCTACAGTCTGTGAATGCGAAAGTAGGTCTTCAGTTCAATGCTGAAAAGTCCGAAGTTGCATTATTCAACTGAAAGCAAGCGTCGCCTGGGGATATTTCGGTCGGAAATAATAGGATTAAGCCAGTAGATCATATCACCCACCTCGGTCTTCTCAACGGTTCGGCAATAATGCACACGCGACAACTATTAATTGCTCCCATTGAACGTAGAGTTGGGTTATCATAGGCTTCTTTTGTGATGAATAAGTTAGGTTTCAACCGCCATCATTTTTCAAAACTTTTCAACTCTGTCGCTCTATCACATTATCTGTACATATAGCCGTTTTGGAAATGATCACAAAATCTGACAAGTCAAAAATTCGTTCAGTCTTCTTCCGGTTCGCAAAATATCTTATACGTTTTCACCCTTGTATCCGCAACTCTTATCTAGTTAGAAAATTCAGCATTGCTGACCCCATTATAGCTGTGGGAAAGCAAATTCGTGCTCATAATTCCCGTTTGACAAAGTTGAACCTTCCTTGATCGTCGGCACTAGCCCAGTAGTTAAGATGTATTTGTTGTGTTTTTGTGTTAAGTGTTTGTTTTCGCGCATCGTGCAACTGTGGCAATTTTGAACTGATAGGTGATTTAGTCTCTTTTCGTGCAAGTCCAATTTAAGAGACGCTGGTTATTCTCATTTTGGTGTCAATCTTTCTCTGATAATATATTACGTATATTACTAATAATTTAACTGTTTATTAATTATCCATTCTTTTAAGCATAATGTTTTAAGTAAAGGAGTCAAAATTCCGTGATTGAATAATTTCCTTGTTTCTGATATTTATGTATATCGGAGTATAAGAATCATTTGTCCAAGACCAGCAGACGAAAGTTCCATTTAATTGTTTTACCGTTTCTTGTCATATTTGGACTAGCTGATATGATCATCTACTGTATATTTTTAGTTCACTGATGATTATTTGGTTTAATTTTTTACCAATTGCGGCTTGATGCAACGATGCTCATATTGCTTATGCTTGTTCAGTACTTAGGAGTTTAAAAACAAAATATCTCACGTACCTGTAGTGCTGTGTATAATTGAGTTTTTCTTTCTCGTCTTTGTAATTTGTTCTAAGAGCTGATTTAGATCTTAGCTCCAGCGTTCGTCACCAAGTTTATTATCACTGCTAAGTTTACGTGTATTTCTTCTTTTTTCTCTTTTTTTTCGTTTATTGCTCCGTCTTTTCCTTTCTTTGTGTATCGGGTTTTCCAGTAAATAATAATAATATAATGTTCACTAATGCCAAGTACCGAAATATGAATTTAGCCTACGCCAAAACTAAAATAAATACGAAAATATAATTTGCCTAATAAGAGTAACAGGATATAACTTCACAATAAACCTGAATATAGCCAAATACAACACAAAACATAAAAAGAAGCAAGAAAAAAAGGATTCCATTTTTGACGGAACAGAATTCAGTTGTAGGATGAGGCATATCTCCTCCAGATGTGCGGTATCTGTTTTTCTAATGTATGTTATATCTTCCTTTTTCACTCAAGAGTATATAACTAAATATATAACTAAGTAATGCAACTAAACATCTTTTGCTGGTTATTTAGAGAAGGTTTCCTCAATGAGTTGTCAACTTTCAAAAATCGTCTACACCGTGTGGCAGAGCGTATCCAATATTTTTTTGGAGGGGGGTTACAAAAGGATTTTTATTGGGGCGCGAGAGTTTACAAAAAACGCATCAAAATTTGTTTATATTCATTTTTTATTACGTTTTTACGAATCAAACATTTTTGGGGGGAGGGGAGGGGTCCAAACCCCCTAATCCCCCCTGGATATGGTTTTGCCGTGTGGTTTTTGTCCTACTTGACGGGAAAGGTCCACGCGTTGCTGTGTTTTAGTAATATATCACGCGTTGCTGCCTGGTGAAAATATGTGATGAGGTGCTGTATGGAGGCTTAGCGTGGCAGAAGTGTGCCTGTATAGGTGTAGAATATGCCCCGTGTGGTGGACCAAATTGTGTTCTGAGATGTAGACTAGGTGGTGGAGAGTGGATAACCCCTCAATATATATTATCGTATACTTGAATTATCGTATACTTGGATTAATGATTGTGATTTCTTTTTAATTAGTCATTTTCGGGTTATGATTCACCCATGTTGCCTCCTGTTTCGTCAAGTCGGTAAATCCTTTCTTTTTTTGTTATTGACGACACGAAAATGAATCGAGTCTCAACCAACTGAGCTGCCTCTGAATGGACATTGTTTGAATTGTCTTCGCATACGATCAGTATCGCTTATATCATAACTGAAACGCTGGTCTATCATGAAGTCAAATGAATTTCCATTGTGTATCATGCTACCCATGGATTTAGTCTTTCATAATTGAATTCTTTATCAACTGAATATCCATATTCTAACTCATGCAAAAATGTGCACCTTCGGCTGTATAATGGCTAGAAAAGGTATTGGCAAGGAACTTAGTACAAGCTGAATTTTCAGACAGAAAGTTAAACTGAGAAATCTTCTTGTTTTTGCCGTTTATCTGTTATTTGCATAGTTTTTTTTTTTTTCTTGAATTTTACGATGTGCATTTATGTGCTTGTGTTTTGCAATATGCACTATATCCAGCTTATAAGATACTTTATTCTGTGTTTTTTTTTACGAGTAGGGGAACGTAGCATTAAACTACATTGAAATTAAGCAAAAATTAAATTAATAACAAATAGGAATTTTTCGGTTTTTCTCTTCATACATGCATGTATGAATTCGCATAATTGTTTTTTATAGTTATATTCAGAGAGGCTGATCATGACCAGTAGCATTGCAAGTTTTATACGACTTTGTGTCTCCAGTTCAGTCTCCTTTGCCCCAGGTCAGGTTGGCAATACGGAAAAATGTGGGTGGGAGAAGGACTTTTTTCTTTTTTTAATAAAGAAACTATAAAATGTTATTTCCAAAATTTAGGCGAGATTTTGTTCTTTCCCATTATTTTGAGTGACAAGAGCAGGAAACCTATTTTTTCAAAATCGAATCGCCCCCCCCCTTCTCCCTACCGGTGCCTATGTCTGAGAACCTGAAATTGGTTGTATTTTCATGGTTATACGGTTTTGGTTTTGAGTATTTGAAGTGACCTCGCACCAAACCACTCATATCTTTTGTTTTTACAACATTCGACACTATACAACTATGAATTGACAAAATAATTTGACAATTTGTAGTTCGATACGTTGCTTATTATAGATTTATAGGTTTTTTTGCTGAATGACTTTTTTTTGCGATAACAGCAAATGCTTTCGCAAATAGACACTATCTTCCACTTCCTCCTTTGTGGGTTTGGTCTTAGTTACAAATCTTGAAAGGAAGAAAGATAATATTTTTGTTTTTGGAGAATTTTTTAGTATTGTTTAAATACTGAAATGTTGATAGTGTGTTAGATTTCGCTGTTGAAATACAGTGATTATATATATTTCAATACAATTCGCCCTAACAAAAGGCGTTTCAACTTGTGCTGACCTTAAACAAAACATTATGAGTAGATACGAAGTTTGGATATCTAAAAAAGGCGAGTATTTTTCTTAATATAATCCTGGGCCTCGACAGAATTTTAGGGCCCAATTCATTCTTTTTTTTGTATAACACGGTAAGGATGAAATCTGTTAAATCAAGCTAAGAATAGTAAATTTTATTTCAAAAGCCAGATAAACAAAATAGTGATACCACAGAGAAACAGGCGTGGCTAGTGTTTTATCGCCCGGGGACAATGTCGTTTTTGCCCCACCCCTCCTACTATCGCTATCACAATAAGTAAACAAACAAATAAAACCTCTATTTGCCTGTGCCCGTGGACAACCGTCCTCCCTTACCCCCTCCTCTAGCTACGCCATTGAGTTTCTTGTAAAGTGTTCTGACTCTAAAACTCTTCGTTCTTTTTGGCTTAAAATTTCAAAAAATGAATCAGAGTTTGTGGTCTTTTCAGTGGCTCAATTTTGAAATAGCAAAAATGGGTACAACAGGGGGTAAAAATCTAGACCATTTGACATGCTTAAGGAATAATTTGACTGACTCACGAAAATAAATCCTAAAAATTAACCTATAAAGCTAAAGCACACTCTTTAACACAGAAGTATAGGACTTTCAGGCACATTTGCATGAATCTTTGCTTGGGGGGGGGGGGCAATAACAGTAAAAAAAATAAATTTTTGCTCAAAATTTGACTAAGAAGTGCTCCTAGATTTGGGAACATTTAAGATTTGGCCTGGGCCTTGAGGCCCTCTCCCTACGTGCGTCCTCAAGGACAATGTCTCTTTTCCTCTTTTGGTGACACTAGATATAACTATAGATATTTAAGCTACTTGGAAGGAAAATAGGAAATCAAGGCTGTATCCAGGGGGGTTACCCGGTTTGAACCCCCCTCCCCGAAATGTTTGTTTGACTCGTAAAAAA
Organism: Artemia sinica; assembly: GCA_027921565.1. Taxonomy (NCBI): domain Eukaryota; kingdom Metazoa; phylum Arthropoda; class Branchiopoda; order Anostraca; family Artemiidae; genus Artemia; species Artemia sinica. The sequence continues at coordinate 67,578,471 of CM051261.1, read as the reverse complement.
ACGTAGCAAAAATGGACAGAACAAATTTTGTATGCGTTTTTTTGAGGTTTGTTATGTAACCCCCCCCCCCCCCCCCGCCCCTAAATAAAAAAAATTAGTACCCCCCCCCCCCCCCCCAAAGAAAAATCCTGGATGCGCCTCTGTAGGAAATGTATTATGAGTGAATTTTAGAATATGGACATGAGCGTAGTAGGAACTCAAAACTACTATCGCCATTGATTGATGAGTGATACTCTGCAGAACATAAAAATCCAAAATTAGCTTAGGGTTTTATGTTCTCTGTTCAAGTTTTTGGCATTTTTTTCTGCACTCCTGCGGTTTTGGTATTGCTACTACTACTACTACTCACAACTCTACAGCATAGAGTCGTCTGAGACCAACACAGCTATGCACGTTCCTCCTTCATCTCAATTTATTCAAAGCCTACCTCTTTACAACCTCCCAAGAAGTTCTCATTTCCTTTAAATCCATTCTTGAGACATCTTCCCTCTAGGCCTCTAGATGGTTGGCCGGCATGGACGATCTCTGGCGGTCCGTCATCCTTCATCCGCAGAACGTGTCCCAGCAATCTCATCCTTTCTTGTATTATAGCCCTAGAAAATGGGGCGATGTAGGTTATCTTTCGATAACCTACACTATTTTGTATTCATTTTCTTTAGTTATAAGAATACGATGTAAAACTGCATTTTTTTTTAAGGTAATTTTAGATAATTCTCCAAGAAATAATCTCAGTAATATCATAATTCTGACTTGGTGAATGGATAGATCTGAAAATGATGAATCCAATGAAATAAGTATCTTGTTATTACAGTGCAAATTCTGTATAGTTGTAAGCTTGTCGCAAAAATCGCAGGGAACGAAGTGTAAGTAATGAGCGAATCAGCCCAATAGTAACCAAAACGGCAAAAAAAGGAATTTTGATAACAATTAATACATAAAAATTATGGGTTTTTTATATCGATTCAAATAGATAACACTCATTAAGTTTAACGTTATTCATTCATCAAAAGCTACGAGCCTGGGAAGATTTGAGGACAGAAATTATTCCGTATGTGAGGAGGTCTGTCTCCTCAATCCCTCGCTTTTTACTTTAAAAACATTAACTTTTTGTCCCAATTCTTTAAAAGAAAGACTGCTGAAACACAGGGGTCGTTGTTTCGGAAAAAAGAAGCATCTTTTAAAGCAATAAAAAACTTCAGATTAACGCTCAAGGGATTGAGGAAGGGGCAACACCCCCCCCCCTCACATACGGAGTAATATATTTCCGTTTTATAAACTTAAATTATATATAAAGATGGTGATCGGGGTCCGAGTGCCCTGATTTTCTAGTCTGTTGTGAGTGTCTATTGACCTGACGCCATGTTTCTTTTTAAATCATTAGATAAGTAAATACAGAATTATGGATATAAAGGAAATATTAGCAAGTTTATACAAGCTAAAACTTTTATTGTGACGAATTGGTTTTTCTCTCTTGTTAATTAATTTTTAATAATTGCAGATTCAATTAGCCCTACTTGATATCTAATATGTATCGGTGATTTATTTTACTTCTTCTCTTGCGATAACAAGCAGATACTTGGACAAATAGACGGTTTTGTCTTTTTATTACTCCGACTCAGAGCTGTAATACTTCCCTTTTCGTAAAAAGTACATATAGTTTAATCAAATTCTTTTCTAAATATAGTTTTAATATCCCTGTTAAAAGCTAAGCTTTATTTTATAAATTGTATATTAGTATAAATGCGCAAATTTATGTGTTTTTAAAATTTATTCCTTTATATGTGTCCATAACTCCGACTCCTAAGCATCTTACATTATTTCTGTTACTCTGGCTCCTACTCTATTCAGCAGATATTTACTGAAACTCCGACTCCACCACGCCGACTCCAACTGCTATTTAATATGAAATAAATATCGCTGATTTATTATGCTTCTACTCTTGCGATAACAGCAGATACTTGGGCAAATAGACGTTTTTATCTTTTTATATAGGTTTGTTTCTCGAAATTTGATAGGAAGAAAGATTAGAAGCATTTTATAATTTGGTGTTTGGGATTTCGAAATGTATTAAGTGTTCTTTGTTCGAACTGTTGAAACAATGTGGATTATGTTCCTGCCCAGCTAACTAAATTGGATAATTAGGAAAGGCAACGCTATGCGTAGATACGAACTTTGGATATCTAAAAAGGCGAGCTATTTTACAATATAAATTACTTTCGGTGTCGCCAGGTTCGTACACATGAGGGGTGGGGGATTAAGGACCCATGCTCCCCCGCAATCACATTAACAATTTCTCCCGTTTTCGACTTAATTTGTTTTTTCCCTTCAAATGCCCCTCCTAAAAGGCGATCCACCCCGCAAAAAAATCATGTGTATTCGTATGCGTAGTATGTTAGCATAAATAGAGGCACAGAGTTTACTTGTCAAAACTTTGTGACCCAAAAAACTTCTTTTTTACTTACCTAAAATTTCATAATAGCCGACTCTTATTTCATAATATGCTCACACAAACACGTCACAGAAATAAAGCAATGGATTTCAACCAAAGTTTTTAACAGGGCAGCATAGCACACAAATCTCTTTTTCTCTTTCTTCGGGACTTTTAAGTGCTTTTAGTGAAAATCAAAATATTTTTATTTTTAACTCCAATTATTTTATAATAGTTATGTCTTGTGAATTTGAGAAATAAAGAAATTTCTTTGTTATTCCTTGATGGTTTTTGAACATGCAGTGTAATTTCCCAATAATCTAATATGGGGAGAATTTTGAAGTCTTAAATTATTACATACAAAAGAAAATAGTTGAGGATATTGGGGTGATCACAGGGGTAAGGGGATGATTTTGTATTTGCGTCCAATTTCTAGAAGATCAAATGCGTAATAAGAGCAAAATTTTGTAATATTTCATAAAGTGTAATAATTCTTTCTAAAATAGGATCTTTTCCTACCCTATTATTATTATTATTATATATTTTTTTAAAATCTTATGCGTGTCCATGTCCTGGCGAAAAATCGTTTATGAAATATATAAAAGCCTGTGAAAATCCGGAAAGTAAAATATTAATGTAAAATTCAAAACTTTCTTTGACAGTTTTGAATCTCAGCTTTAAAGGGCTGGGCACACGCAGCTGATTTCAGGAACTGATTTCCAAATCAGCACCGATTTTAAAGGAAATCGGCGTCGATTTGAGGTTGAAAAATTTTCAACAGATTTACAAAATCAGCGCTGATTTTCATCATGATCATCAACCCAAAAAATAGGGATACAAATAAATAGTCAGCCAGAGGTATCTCTGGTGAAAGACCCGACTACTGAGCTTGAGAATTAAACTGAGAACTAAGCTAAGATTAATCAAGTAACTATAAATAGACTCCAGTTGACTATTTGTGTCCATGATTTTTTTGTTTTGAAAATTTTGCGCAATAAATTTTTCTTTCAACCAAATTTTTCTTACCGCTTTCGTTTGTCCACTGATGCTGAAATCAGTCCCCGAAATCAGCAACGTGTGCCTAGCCCTTAAGCGCATGTCGAGGGTTTTTATCGGGAAGGGGACATTTTGAGAGCTGGCCTTCAGTCTCGCCTTTCTTGCTTGCCTGTCTGCTCCGTTCTTTTGATTTTTTTTTTTTTTTTATTATTATTATTTTGGTTACATGGTAGTTTGTGTCATCTTGGGGATTAAACACTATGATAACAGATTGTGTATTTTATTTAAAGATTTATCAAATCTCCCTTTGTTACCCTTTCTGAGCTACTTGCAGTTTAATGACATCCTATCCCCCACCACCTAATACCTAAATATAACCCATCCGAAAGTGGGCTAATTTGCTAAATTGCATTGGAGATTCATCAAATCTCCCTTGTTACCCTTTCTGAGCTACTTGCAGTTTAATGGCATCCTATCCCCCCACCACCTAATACCTAAATATAACCCGAGGGTAAATCCAAAAGTGGGCTAATTTGCATTGTTTTGTACTTATTTCTCATTAACATTTAGTTTGAAAAAATAATGCTGGTACTCCTATGTTAAACGCACTCTTTTTATATAGTGCTAGTTTGGTTAATGCTAATAAAATAAAATAGGATGAGTATATAATAGTTTAGGAACAAATCTTGGCTATATATATTGACGCATTAGGGGGGGGGGGTAAAGCATAGCATATGTTATTACGTAACCTAACCTATGTACCTTCACCCCCCCCCCTAAACCCCCAAAAATAACAGTTTAAATATCGTATACGCAATCAAAACCACGTTATACATTGTATTACTCTATAGCGGTGTCTCGAATTAACCCGTCTAAAACAGGTTTTTTCGTGACTGGGTTCCATTGCTGTATATAAAAGAGTGCGCTTAACGTAGGAGTACCATAATGCTTAACTGAATACTGCTTGCTTGACTTTTTTTTTAAGAATCATAATTTTGCACTAAAGGTGATCGGGTGAGGAGGTTGTGATGCAGTTAACCTAGAAGCGTCTCTTAAAAACGAATTGGTAAAAATTTTGTAAATTATATTAAGAAACAATTTTGCCATTATAGAGCTCAGAAGAGAACATAAAACTCTATGTTACCATGATTGTTGACTATATCTTTTCCTTGTGTATATCTTTTACTATGCGTCGCACGACATTCCTTTTTTCTGATCTGATCTGAGAGATTTGAGTCTCCTCTTGACAGCAATGTCAGTTGAGACTTCTTTCAATATGACTAATTTTCTTCCTTCTCAGTACAACGCCATTAGCTGCAACTACTTTCAATGCAGCAATTATTAATGCACCTCAGCGTCAAACCTTTTACACATACAAAATCAATCCCTTTTTCAACACTGACACTACAGCAATTACATTACTATCAACATCAGATAAAATCTTTTTCTCCGCCACTTTCCTGTATAAACTTAATAAACAGGTCGTGTTCCTTTTTTTAAATCCCGAAAGCATCAGTTTAAACTTTTTCCTTGATTTATAACGACCAAATGGGTTTATTCATAAAAGCATTTGTCCTTTGTGCGTCATATGTTGAGCAAATATCTTTAAATGCTTTAGAATGAATATCTTACGTATAATAAAAATACAAGTCATCCAATTCTTCGCCTCCACTCTTAAACGGGTCCTTTTTTGGTAAGCTGAATCGAAATATAGACATACTAAATTGTTAGTTTTACATTGGGTGGTTTTGTTTAGTTTATATTTTTAAGTTAGTTGGAAAGGATGTTTTTCTTTATAGGAGATGGTCGTCTCAAGACATGGCTTTGTAAATGGTAAATTTGAATGATATCATTAGCAACCTAGGTGGGCGCGTTTAAGGCTTTAACGTCAGGTAGAACGCCACGACGAATTTTGTTGGGGGGATTTCCAATTATCCAATGTGATGATAATAAATTTAAGTAATTAAATGGAGAAACAGATAGCAGCATCTTCATGCATTAACATTAAAGTCATTAGGTTTAAATAGATCTATGTACAAAGCAGGGCAAGTAAGGGCTTAGGGTCTGAAAGGGAAGCTCTTAATGTCTGCGGCATTGATCTCCCTCAATATGAGGGAGGGTAATGGGTAAATATATACCAAATCATATTATTGAGTTAGGAATAAAGTGAATACACCATTCGATGCCTTTTTTATACTGATTGCGATTATAATAATCATTTTTGTCGGAAATGAATTTTAACCCCCATCCCTATATACCAATTCAGGGTATATATTTACACTTTAGCGGGGTGGGGGTAAAGTTTTAAACTTACCTCCCATTTACATCAGAAACAAAATTTGCCCCCATCCCCCTAATGTAGAAATATATACCCTGAATTGGCACATATAGGGGGGGGCTGAAATTCATTTCCGATAGAAATGATTATTATATTCGTAATCAGCATAAAAAAGGCATCGAATGGTGTATTCACTTAATTCCTAAATCAATAATATGATTTGGTATATATTTACCGGGTAATGACCTCCCTCCCTCCCATCTTCATGCTGTTAAAGATGGGACATAGACATTCTCTGTTTGGCGATGCACATGATGCACATGGATTATACTTTTTTTAAGGGGAGGGATCTTACGCAAAAAAAGAAATAGACCGACTTTTCGATATTTATTTTTTTTTGGGGGGGGGGGGTGCTTTCGTTCTAGGCGTGCTCTTCAATTGAACGGAAAAGGTCACATCTAGGAGAGGCTAAAACCCAAGGTTTTTCAAAACTTTCCAGTCATCTTGTGAAAACGGATCGCTTTAACTCCCCCACATGACTGACTACCACAGAACGCTAGTTTCAAGTTCCTATATTCTCAAATTTTTGGTTCTTCTTTTTAATAGACTAAAAAAAGAAGGCATTTTAATTATATACAATTTTAAAATATTAATAATAATAAAAGATAAATAATAAAATTTAAAAGAGAAAATGGTACTAGTCTGTTTAACAGAACACCCTCACGAATTACGCTGTCGAAGATCCGACAAAACCGGTTTGAATCGGTTTTGATTTGCTTAGTCTGAAAAACTAACGAGTTATTTATATTTTAATTAAATATTTAATATTTAGAGGATAATTAATATTAGAGGAATGAAATAAAATAAAATAGGATGAATATATAATAGTTTAGGAACAAATTTGGCAATATATATTTGCACATTAGGGGGGGAGGGTAAGCATAGCATAGCATTACGTATATTAAATACGTAACCTAACCTAGGTACCTCCCCCCTAAACCCCAAAAACAATTGCTTAAATTTTGTAAACTCAATGAGAAACCATGCTTTGCCATCATTTATCTTGCAAATATACGTTTGTCTGCTTTCGTGTCTGGTTTCCTTTTACAGTCTATAGCGCTGGTTTCGTTATAATGCACAAATACCAATTCCTTATATACTCCATGTGATTCGCCCTCTAACCCCCCCCCCCCTTGAAATGCCCTTCACAAGTCAAGTTGTCATTATAATCTAACTCCACACCCCTGATCTCAAGTTCCAGAATATACCTTAAAAACAATTGATTGATTAATAATTTAATATTAATTAGCTAAACAAATAAAGAGTTTTTTTTTTCTAAACGGGGCTCCTACTCCAGTTGTTATGGTCAGTACCATACAACTACTCTGACTGTCTTTTAACTTTTGTTTACATTATGGTTATGCATTGATCACTTATCAGATTTCAATAAATGTAGACTGGGGCAACAGCATTTAACTCGTGTTGAAGGAATAACACCAACATATCTGTCATATTGAGTGAATAACTACAATTATTTGGCACAGAGAGACTATCTACAACCTTTAGTTGATGTAGATGGAATAACTGCAGGATTTTATTGGGGTAGAGGCAATATACAATCTCCTTGGGTCAAAGGAATGGAACAAAGTCTTAGAAAATTTAGGAAATAATGAGTTTGACCAAGGATTAAGTATTATAGTATGCACTAAGCTAATCCTTAGTAGCCAATTTATATTTGGGTCTATAGACTAATAAGTTTGTCACACAAATTTGTGTAACTAATCCCTTACTTTAAGAAAAAAGCTATGCTTTCCTTATCAATTATTTACAGTAGTTCTAACTTGTCTTATTAGTATTTTTGTTTCGTAACCTACATTGTTGACTGTATGATAAAGTATCGGGCTTTTACATAGAGTTTACAATCACATTTCAATGCCAAAAAAGAATAATAAAAATCAAATTGCTAAAAAAAATAAGTAACTTCCAATTTTTCTCAATTCACCCCCTCCCTCGCCCCCCCCCCCCAAAAAAAAAATGCTTCGTAATAATGGTTGTTACAGGGACCTTCTCCTCGGAACTTATTAGTTCAGGGCTCTAGTCAAGGCCGTATTCAGGAGAGGGGTTATGGGTTTGAGTCCCCCCTGAAATGTTTGTCCGACTCTATTGCGTAAAAACGCAATAGAAATGCATAAACATTTTTTATGCATATTTTTGTACCCCCCCCCCCCCCCCGAAAAAAATCCTGCAAATGGCTCTAATGTGTATCTGTTAAATAGAGTGATGTTATAATATTTTAGAAAATCAAGAAACCGTGCTTTGAGAAAACTGTCCTAGGTTATTATGCTCTATCAATGTGCACTAACTGCACCAAGCTCATGATGGACATAGCTTATCTTAAGCGGCTTTCACACTACGTACATAATTTTCTCTGCTAAGTGGTAACTTACGTTACATTAAATATAATCTTTCACACTTAAACAAGTCCTTTCACTCAATGCTAACGTAAAGATTCATTAAATCAGCATCTAAAATCATCACGATCATTATAAGCAAACTATTCAAAAATTTAAAATGTGAAATGGTGATTCAATCTTTGATCAAACGTGAAAGGCTTTCCAGGAAAAGTTTATTAATTGATTTTTTAAATTTGTGGCTGCTATAATGGCTTTTCCATAACATAGCATAAACTTACGTAACGTAAGGTTCTATGTATATCTCTAGTCAAGAACGTATCCAAGATTTTTTTTTGTGGGAGGGGGCTTACAATAAAAAAAGCCATTGATTTTGAATGAGAATCATTTTTAAAGAGCTTAAAGACTAGCGTAAAGAGTGAGGTTTGACGAAGAGGCAGCCCCCTCATTCACAGAATAATTTCTGTTCGTTTTGAGTTTTCATTTTGATCCTGCCTTTCAGTTGAAACAATACTTGTTTTTTATTTAATTTGGATAGGATTGAGGCTTACTGTTTTTTTCATACAAATATTTGCAAGTGAAATATGGAATATTTTTGAAAAATGTGAATTATTTTGATGAAATATCATTTGGATTTTACGGCCTGAATTTCATTTGGACCTACGGTTTTTTTTTATTCCGTCTCTTCTGGCTATAGCAAACAATTCTGCCATTAATACTTCTATCGCTTTATTATAAGAATAATATCATTACGATTCAAGACGCGAACAAGGAGGACACTTTTTCACTTCCCAAACATCTTGAGTTTATAATTTTTTAAGATATACAGACAGAAGCTGTGATTTAAAGCAATTTCCTATGGTTTTTCCTGTGTATTTTGTCCTGGACCGCGGAAGCCCACGGTAAACCAATATCCAGTTTTTTAGGGACTCAGATTGTCCAAACATCGTATTAAAATTGATGCCGAAACAAGATGCTCGTTCTGAAAAAAAAATCTTTAGGCGGCAAATCGAATTTCATCATTACAATGGATCACGGAAAACAACAATTTAATTTGTTGAAAAATATGGAATAGTTGATGAAGCAACGGGTTTCTTGGACAACCGACTGGTATCCAAAGAACCACGGAGGTCTTCTTCGATTTTATTGGGGAATCTAAGCGGAAAAAGCAATGATTATCTTGGGCAGTCGATTGCTTCTCCAGAAAATTGGCAAAGCCGCCCATGATTCCTCGGAAAATCTATGCGATCAGAACACCTAGTCGTCATATTTACCAAAAAACTTGTAGGCATGATTATTTTTGAAAACATATAGTTGGCGGTACGCCATGTTTAACGGCCCATCGGCTCTTATAGGCCTTCAATACTCAAGTCTCAGTTAGTTTATATGCAGCGATTGGTAATTTTAAAAATAAGAATGAAACAGGAAAAAAGATTCAAACTTTTGAATCTTTTGAAACAAAGATTCAATCTTGTACTGCGGAAACAGACCGCTATCTTTTTAAGTTGTCTTGTTGCAACACTTTCACTCCACTGCCAAACTTGTCATTTTAGCTTCATTATTTATACTCGTAATTATCAAACTTTCCTCCTTTATTTTCCTGGAAGATCCCACCCTTTTGTAACAAAGTATCCCGGAGAGTTCGTAGATATAATCAAATTGTCTACTTCCGCTTTATTTCCCCGCTCATAAGATCAGGTAGAATATGATCATTGAGATTGCCTCTTATCTGACGAGAAATGCTGATGTATATAAAAAGCAATAAGAGCAGCAGTACAGATAATCAAACAGTTCGTGGTAACCAACTTTAAGTAAGGAGCGATGCGGCTCAATAGTACCCGAAACTATAAGAAACAGAGTCTTGATAACAATAGATACCTCAAAAGAGTTGAATTTTGATGCGTATTCAAAATGTATAAAGGTACTTGTCGGTTATTGGAAACACATTCAAGAATTACGCTTAGCTTACATATCAGAAAAACGGTTTCATAGCTACAAAAACACGTGGTGGACGATACAATGCATTGGACTTCGACAGAATGCATTGGACTTATATAATTTAGGCTATGTATTTGCACATTAGAGGGGGGGGGGGTAGGTTACGTTAGGTTGGGTTAGGTTTCCATAACTTTTGTTTCTGAAGTATTATTGGTACTCTCCTGTACTACACTGACTCTTTTATATACTGCTAGTTCGGTTAATGCTAATGAAGTAAAATAAAATAGGATGAATATATAATAGTTTAGAAACAGATTTGGGCTATATATTTGCACATTAGGGGAATGGGGGGTAAAGCATAGCATATATTATTACGTAACCTAACCTAGGTAACTCCCCCCCTAAACCCCCAAAACAACAGTTTAAATATCGTATACACAATGAAAACCACGCTGTACATTGTATTTACTCCATAGCGGTGTCTTGAAATATCCCGTCAAAAACGGGTTTTTCGTGACCGGTTTCCATTGCAGTATATAAAAGAGTCCGTTTAGTTCAGGGGTACCGTAATATTTTATAATCATGTTTTGTGGTATTTCATTAGGATTAACCTAACTTCACTTCTTGGGTGTGTTTCGAATAACCGACAAGTACCTCTATAAAATTCATCAAGTTTAATGTTACCCATCATAAGTTACAAGCCTGAGAAAATTTGCCCAATCTTTGAAACAGGGGAAAACACCCCCAAAACATCAAGTGATCTTAATAAAGTGACACCATTATATCCAGCATGTAAGAGAACCCTACTGTAGAGGTTTCAAGCACCTATCTACAAAAAAGTGGAATTTTGTAATTTTCGCCAGAAGAAAGATCACGGATGCGTGTTTATTTGTTGTTGTTTTTTTTTTTTCGTTTTTCCTAGGGGTGATCGCACTGAACCAGTTATCCTAGAAGATCGGGAGAGGGCTCATTTGATGGAGAATCAAAAGTTTTAGTGCCCTTTTTAAGTGATCAAAAATATGGGAGGGCAGCTAACCCTCTCCAACCCTTATTTTTTCCTCAAAGTCTTCAGATCAAGAGCGGATCCAGGATTTTGTTCGGGGGGGGGGGTTACCCGTTTTTTTTCCGTGGACTTTGTCTAACATCCCGTGGTTTTGTCTTTACAGGTATTTTTAGACTAATTTTCGGCTCGGTCTAAAATTTCGGGGGGGGGGGGGGGGGGTCTAACCGGATACCCCCCCCTGGATACGGCCTTGATTCAGATCAAAATTTTGGGATGGCTATTTTGTTCAGCATGGTCGAAAGATCTAATTTACTATGTTATTCAGGGTGACTTGACCTCTTACAGCCCCGGGAGTAGGAACTTCCCTATGAACTTTGCCCATAGTTTACATGCTGACTTTGCCGCCCCCTGCCGCACCATCAGTGCTGTAAGTATTACAATTTTTGCCCAAAAATATTAAAGTTTAAGCTTGTTTTGCTGCCCGACGTGTTTGCCCCTTCCAGCCCCCCCCCCCTAGATACGGCCCTGGTTTGTGAAGCCCCTATCAACACCACCAGATACAGTCTTAAGCATTTATCTGACGAAACTACCTAGCGTTGAACTCCGTTCTGCTGATACAACTCCGTTTAGATCCCTTCTTATATTCCGAATCCTTTAGGTTCCTTTGCACGCTCCTGTCTAAGTGTTTAAAAATATTCTTTAAAAAAGTGCAATTATTTGCTGATGTGTGATGTAAAAAAGTGATTTTCCTTGTAATTCTAGCTAGGGTGGTGGTGACTGTAATTCTGCTCTAAAAAGTTTTCAACCATTCCGATTTCAACGCACCATACATTTTGATCGGACGCCATTTTTTTTGTGGGGAATGGGGTTCTAGGTCTTTCGTTCTCGCAACGGTATTCTAATATTAATATTGATCGAAATAATTGTTACCATATCTGAATCAGCTACAAGTGGCAATTTGTTATCACTAGGCAGTTTTTTTGTTTTTTTCTGAAACGCGTTTGTAAGCCTTTGATTGCAATGATCCTTGGTTTGCTCTGTACTTGGTCGCAACCACCGCTGCAACCTGGAGCGAATCTCCAAAATTTTTATAAGGGGGGGGCAAGAGGGGTCAATATCCGGATGGTCAAAGGGCATGGGATATATAATAGTTTTTTTTTTTATCTCCACATTATTGGGGGTGGGACTGCCCCCCAGTAATGTGGAGATAAAAAACTACGATAATGTGGGGAGCGCAGACTTTACAAAAGTTCTTCGTCTTTCTTGCGATTTTGTGAGATTTGAACATAATGCTTTGAGTTGTTTTACTAAGCTAAACATCTTAATTATTTACAAGCTAAGAGAATATCAACTAGCTATTTTTGATTAGCAATTTCTGAATACTTCTACGACATATTTAGGTGCAATTCATTTTATTATTGCTATGAAACTAGGAATTTTAAACATTACCTTCTGGAACATTGTTAATGATTTCTTATTTTTATTTTTTTTTGTTATTATAATTTAGATTTTTAATTATGTTTTTTTTTTGTTTACAAATAAAGTCTGTTCATACAAGAAAACGGTAATTTCTCTGCGATTTTATTTTTGATTGTTTTTAAAACTAAAAAGTTATTTTGGCCTGAATAATACTTTAGTCACTGTTGCCAAGTTGAATCTTGAAAATAAATAAACGAAACTAATTAATTAATGTTGACAACGTTGTTCGTCTGTCAAAAAATTCAGATAGTAACAATCTGCTGACTCCCAAAGATAGCTGCACCTTCCTAAGCTATTTGCTACCACATATTTCTGGCTAATTTTTTGCCATCGTTTTTTCTTCTTTTTTTTTTTTACTTTGGTACCCTACTACCAAAAACCTGCGCAAAAAAGAACGATCCTCCAGAGCCATTGCTGGCGCATTGAGTATCGAATCAACGTTTCAGTTGTTGGGACAACTAATTTTTACAGGGGCAAGCTTGTCGCCCATCCTTGCTGCAGCGGGGATCGAACTCTTGCTCATTGCCAAGCAGAGCATCAACCCTCTGTGCTAACACATATTCGTAACTGCATATATAGATCTTTTTTCACTGTCCTTTGTGCTTTAAATTGTCAATAATGTCTTATATATCAAAATGTTTTACTTACTACCAGAAACGAATATATCTGTATTCTTGGCCGAAATTTGCAAAGGAGTCCCTCTTCCCCACGTTCAACCCACAGCTTACTGTTTTTTAATAGTTGTCTTTTTTTATAGATGAAAGGGATGCAATTCAAAAGAAGACCTTTACCAAATGGGTAAACAAGCATTTGAAAAAGGTATGTTAATCTATAACAATCATTACAAAGGGTATGGTAAAAGTTATTACTGCTTTTTTGGTATTATAATTCCCATTATTTCATATCCGTAAAATTAAATTTAGTTTGCAGAAGTTATTTACTTCAATAATTCCAAGAAAGCTCGTCCGTTACAATGTACCAAGAACGGAATACCAGTATGTTCTATTTAATTACTATTTTATTTAATTTCTTTTCATACATAATTTCAAGCTTCTTGGGCCCACAACAAACCAAGCTTCTTGGGCCGAATAACTTTTTTACGTATGTAATAGTGTTTTATTATTAATAAAATGATGGATTGATTGATTAATAATTATAAATATTGACCAATAACATGTTTATTTTGGAATTTCCTTTCTTAATAACATTTTTTTTTACTTTTGTCGTCCAGAGATAGATGAACGTCATAGCCTTTTAAGATCTCAAGTGGATATGTAAATTAAATATCTAAATTAAAGTGACAGAAAATTGGCTTACTGCATTGTGATTTACCACATAAATACATAAGATGGAAGACATAAAAGAGACTCTTTTTGATGGGAGAACTGATTTTGATGGCAGGGTCAAAAATTGTTTAGTACTTAAAAAAAAACCTTGTGTTTCAGGAGTCGTTCTTAAAGAACTGGGACAAAATTCAAATTTTAGCGTAAAGAGCAAGGTTTTTGAGGAGGAACTACCCCCTCATATACGTAATAATTTCTGTTCGTTTAAAGTTTTAATGTTGCTTTCATTGAATATCTGATCGTTTTCTAATAATGCCAGAAAATCTGCTCCACCTCCACAGAAAACCCCTCCTCCTACGGATCAGGGAGGCACGCTTGTGCCTCTTTAAAGAGGCGACCCACCACAATGTTAAGCGATTTCCGGTCCTAGACGTCGCAGAGAGAAGGCGGTGATCGGTTTTTGTAGCCCAAGCTCAAAATAAGAAACATGCAAAATTTCATCCTCCTCCGATTTTATCTTCATGGGGTAAACTGGGCCGGAAGTTTCGACCCTCCCACCACAGCCCCCCTTTAACGTTGTCCGATCGGGCTGAAATTTAGAGGTTAAGTTTTCCTATGGCCCGGGAGCTTATCCTCGAAATTTCAGCTCAATCCGATCACTCCTTCCCTGTTTTCCAAAAACCAGATATAGCCCACTTAATGTTCATTTCTCTTTTTTTTTTATTAGCCACGCCTACAGGCCACAGTTGGTAACGGATCCGGGTGAATGAGGACTCATTCGAAGCGAATTTGACCTGCTAGGGCCTTTTGATATTTTCAGACCGAAAAAATTATCCCCCGAATTTACATTTACGAAAAACCTCGTTTTCCTATAAGAGCCCATGTTAAATTTTCCCACCACAGCCCCCCTTTAACGTTGTCTGATCGGGCTGAAATTTAGAGGATAAGCTTTCCTGGGGCCTGGGAGCTTATCCTCGAATTTCAGCTCAATCCGATCACTCCTTCCCTGTTTTCCAAAAACCAAATATCAAGTTTTGTGGGGATTTGCTTGCGTCAAAAATAGATCGTACAGACTAAAAATAAAATAACAATTGACTCTGTGGTACAGTGGTCGCTACTCCTGACTGTCAGGCGGAAGACCCGGGTTCGATTCCCTGTCAGAGAAAATTTTTTATATATTGAATTTAAAGTTTAAAAAGAAACTGTTTCTTTTTTAAATCCAATCTATTAAATCCTTCGGCTCAACAGGCGTCTCCAGAAGAATATCACAGTCGGCCTTCAGGTTACAGGTAAGTCTCCACTGCTTTGATAATATGCCGTATACCCGCATGCTCGAAGACAAGTTGAAAAAAGAAAATCTTACTGTGCATTTGATTTGAGTATTCAGGAATTAAAAGCCTTAACACAAGAATCTTCAAGAGTGGGGGGTTTGGGGGCGGCAGCCCCCCAAACCCCCCGAGTTGTGCCCCAAGAGTTGCGAGCCGCCCCCCAAACCTCCCGCTTTCGCAGCCTTTAAATACAAAAAAAGACGTTTTTTAAACTGAAAGTAAGGAGCGACATTAAAACTTAAAACGAACAGAAATATTCCGTATATGAAAGGGGCTGTGCCCTCCTCAACGCCTCGCTCTTTACGCTAAAGTTTTTATTGTTTAAAAAAAAGAGTTGTGAGAAAGTCAAACTTTAGCGTAAAGAGCGAGGCGTTGAGGAGGGCACAGCCCCTTTCATATACGGAATAATTTCTGTTCGTTTTAAGTTTTAATGCCGCTGCTTACTTTCAGTTTTAAAAAACTTTTTTTATTTAAAGGCTGCGAAAGCGGGGGGTTTGGGGGCGGCAGCTCCCCAACTGTACCTCCTAATCCCTGTACGTTTTAAGGTTCGAACTTGTGACTCAGCCTCTTTAACTCTTTAGAAA
Organism: Artemia sinica; assembly: GCA_027921565.1. Taxonomy (NCBI): domain Eukaryota; kingdom Metazoa; phylum Arthropoda; class Branchiopoda; order Anostraca; family Artemiidae; genus Artemia; species Artemia sinica. The sequence goes on along the minus strand of CM051261.1, from coordinate 67,562,743 downwards.
ACGTATTTTTTTTTTCAAATAATATATTTTATAGAGACAATTCAATCCTGGTGAAAATTTACCCGGGGGTAATTACGCTTAACATCTCCACGCGTAAAATTGAGTCGGCAAAGAGAAAGCAAGACATAAGAAGAATTTTGTATAGGAATTCTGGCAAATTTTCCAAGCGTAAAATTTCTCCTGAAAAATTCACCCCCTACAAACTTCTCTCTCCATGGAAAATCCTCTCCGTGGAAAATCCCCCAGCTAAAATTCGTCCGCCCCATAGCCTACTTCCAAATTACAAATACTATACGTGAACAATGGGCAAATTTATAACTTAAAAACCCTTTCCCCAGTGGCTGTGGGGGGGGGGGGGGGGTCATGATATCTCCAAAGGCATATTTATTCCGTCTTTCAACTATGCTGAAAAATGGTTATCTCAAAATTTTGATCGGACGATTTTGAGAAAAAAGGGATGTGGAGGATGTTTTTGGTCACTTAAAAAGGGTACTAGAACTTTTAATTTTCGTTCGAATGCGCCCTCTCCCGATATACTAGGACCACTGGGTCGATTCGATCACCCCTGAAAAAAGGACAACAAACAAAATAAACACGTATCCGTAATCTTTCTAACGGCAAAAAACACAAAATTCCACATTTTCGCAGATATGAGCTTGAAACCTCTACAGTAGGGTTTTCTGGTGCGTTGAATCTGATGGTGAGATTTTCATTAAGATTATATGACTTTTAGGGGGTATTTTGACCTTTTTTAGAAAATATGGGAAATTTTCTTAGACTCGTAGCCTTTTGATGGGTAAGATTAAACTTAATGAAACTTATATATTTTATAAGTTTATATTTTATATTTATATAAGTTAACTTATAAACACAATAAAATAATATACCATTCCCGTGGCCTGTATAATATCCGTATAATATCCGTATAATATACGTATAATATCCGTATAATATACGTATAATATCCCGTGGCCTGTATAATATACACAATAATATACAGGATCCGTGGCCTGTAAAAAGGGTGAAGACATATTTGTTAGCTAGTGAAAGAAAATGCCACTTACTAACTTAAAAAGCGTAGGATAAAAAAAATAGCGTAGGATAAAAAAATAAAAAGATTAAATAAATAAATAAATTAATGTGACTTTTACCTAGTATTTCATATTATTTCACAGAAGACGGCTATTAATCATACAGTCCGAGCTCCGCTTTTATTTAATCACTTTTCAGAAGACTCGTCTTTAAATGCTTATTTTTTGTATAATGTCTTAGTGGGGTCCTCGTCATTATCTATTCTTTTCTCTATTTCTTTGACTCTATTCGTTACTCAAGCGCTGATAAAGTCGCGAGTAGAATATAGTAGAATAGGTGATACCATAAGAGCAGCGGCAACGATATCCTTCACGTCGTGACTAAGGATGCAAGTATTTCCTAAAATGAAATTAGCAGTATTATTAAAATTGGTAACCTTTGCATATCGAATTAAGTAGTTTTGCCTTCGGTAAGAGTTGGAGGATGGCTATAATTACATTTATTGCTAAGCACAGAGCATAATAATTATATTCATATTTGGTGTTCATTTGGCAGTTCCAAGATATTTTACTTTTCTTGAGTAAATTCATTCTGTTCCATAAATGGGATCTTTGCAATTTCTCATCCTGCATAGAGATTAACGACCATTTGTACTTGGAATCATATCAAGATGAGTTTTTATTGTATGCTAAATATGAAAGTAAAATTGGGTAATTGTTGTATGGTGCCAAGAGAAAAGAATAAAGATACGTTGGTACTAGTGTCTCGCCAATACCCCTTGCTGAGTGGAGGGATCTGAGTGGGGCTGAATCAATGCATAAATAGCGTCGTTACTGAGAGTTCGTCCACTTTCAAAAATTGCTTGCAGTCGTTGGCGCTTGAAGGCATTTCATAGGGGAAGTGTGCCACGCGTGGCGGAAAAAGTGGTACACTGAAATGCATGTGAGGTGGTGGAAAGTTGGCAGCCCCTTGACTGCTACCTTTTTTTCTTGGGTGGGGTGTTATACGGATAAATAGCCGCCCTCAATAGAGGGAAGAGTTTTTTTTTCTTTCTTGTTTTGATTACACTCAAAATATTTATCAACCGTAATTTAAGCAATGTTTGCGACAACTTAACACACAGTAAAATTCTTAAGCGTATCACAAATCACCGTTGTTAGCTAAAAAAAAGCGACAACTTTAAAATAAAGAAAGGCGTATCTCCTGAGGGTTTGTGTCCTAACAAATAGAAATAAAACAATTCTTTTGCAGGAGCTATGTTACGGGGTAAAAATTGCTTTTATCTGCCCATTTTCTAATTGTGATTGGAAGTAAATTCCTATCTTTTGGTACGGCGCAAACCAAACCAATATTGTTTGTCTTAATTCAAGAGAGGAATCAGAATTATGCCATATTGGGTAATCCTGAATTAGTTTGGATATAACCGCAGAAAATTTGCTGGAAGTTGACTGAAAACTAACCATGGCAAATATTTTGACATAGTAGCGAAGTCGTGTGGATAAACAGAAAAGAAATTTGACGTGCCATGGAAATGCTCAAGTGAATGTCTATTACTATAAACGTTAACAACGTTTATTATTAACGATTAATTACGGTTAATATCGCTATAAAATTAACCGTGGTTTATTTTGCGGTTTTGAAGGGGTTTTATATAATTAAGGGAAAGTGGATACCCAAACATAAGCACAGTACAGGAAAATGAATTAACGCAAAAAAATTGTCTACAAATATCCACCTGAAAAAATGGGAGCAAAACGCGAAAGAATCCAAATATTCGTGATCATTAATTCAAGAATTCATTAATCATTTTTGCTAAGATTACGAAAATACACTGATAAATTCTCATGAGATGAAAAAATAATGTCATCTGCGATCATAATAATTTCGAAGCTAGTAGTAACTCAGGTAGTTCCTTGATAAACATAAGGAATTGGTTTGATCCCAGGTCTGATCCTTGAGGGACCCCGGAACTTATTAAATAAATACCAGATTGGATAGCATTACCACTATCACGAAACACAAGTTTTCTACGCAGTAGATAAGGTACAGAAAAGAATTATTCACTTTGACGAAAAAAGCAGGGGTTTGTAATTTCTTTTAAGCATTGGTGCCAACTGAAGGGGGGGGGGGGGGGGGCAATGACCCTCCTAGATCCTGAAAAATCTATTTTTTGTATCTCAATTTTTTTTAATTGGAGAAATTTACCATCCTAGATTTTGAAATGCGTCTTGTATCTTCATTTAAAAAAGTAAAAAAAATTAAATACTTGCTTCCACCCCCTGTATTTTTTTCGAATTGTGCCACTGTCTTTAAACCAGTTAATGATCAACAAAATAAAAGTGTTTGATCACATTAAGAAATGTAACTAAAATATGCTGATCGCTATATGGTGCATGATCGATCTTAAGCAGCAATTGATGAATCGCCATTCTCTGTTGGTTTGTCTTTAGTGGAAAGAATTTCAAATTTTAGTTACGGTGCACCTCTAGGTACACCTGAAGTTGGTTGTTAACTAAATTTAATTCAGTTAAATTTACTAAAGGCAGTCAAAAAGATACGCCTCAATAGTTTGAAGGATCCATTGCATTTCCACTTTTATTCACAGCAGTAACATTAGCTTTCCTCACCATATCAGGAAAAGCCCTATTTAGTAGAAACAATTATAAAGAGTATGTGCAAGTAAAGATGCAGCAGTAGAAACTACTTGTTTAAGTAGGCTTTGTGACGCGAAAAGTAAAGAGAAGAGGAAAAGTAAATTTATCAACGGAAGAGGTTTCTCGGTTTTTTATCTACATGCAGGCTCTTCTATTTGGAGGATGAGGAGTGTGTGACTAAACTAAGTCTCCCGCGGGAATATGTATTTATTGTATTTTGGATTATGTTTTTGTATGTATTTATTTTATTTTGGATTATGGATTGATTTTAGATCTTTGAATTGGTCTTAGAGGGAAGTTTCACTCATACTCCAATGTTTTCAAACAAGGGAGGAGGGAAATCCCTCTTAGCCTGTTTCCGGCCCCTTGTAAAAATTGCAGTCTAAAAGGGACTTCTCTTTTTTAACCTCCCTTCGGAAAATATGTTGTGATGCCATTCGAAAGGTCAGACCTGTGTTACATATAGATACCCCCTCCCTCATATGTAAGCATGTAACCTGTTGTGTTTTTCCTCCTACTACTTGGTGTTTATTGGTAAATGAAGTTAAGAGAAATTGAAGTGCCGTTCTAATGGTTTTTACTTAGAGTTTTATTTGTTGTGGTAGGAAGGGCTTTAACATGGGGAGAGGTAAAAAGTGGGAACCATTGTTGTTCAACAGAGTTGTCCAGCCCAGAGAGAGCTTCGGGCTCGTGTATCCTAATGCTAATTCTCAAGATTTCTCCTATATTTGCTTATAATTTATTTGCCCTTGGGCTATATCCCCAAAATGCTTTCCCCTGCCTCCAAACTATTCTCCTGCATACATGTTGGATTTCTCTTTCGACTCTCCTTCTTAGCATAAAGTTGACAAACCGTATGGGTGCTGCAGAATTAAAATGAAAGGTAGAATATTTGTTTTCTGCCCGTGGTCCCCTACGAATCTCATGATTTTCCGTATGTTATAAATTTTTTAATAATTTGTTTTCGAACAGTGACCCTGTCCCGAAATGTTTTCCAAAACATCTCTATGTGTTCTTGCTAGAGATTCCCCTGAATTTTGTTCTTGGAAATAAGCAAAAACACATCAACAAGCATGGAAAAGTTAAAATGATGACTGGAATCAATTCATTTTCAGATTCGACAACTTTATTGACATCTTAATCAAATTGACAACTTAATTAATTAAACGGCATTAATTAATCAATTTCTCTTCGACAACTAGGTTCATTTGGCTTCAGGATTTTTTTTTCTTGCCAACGTTTTGATGCAACACACATCAGACTGCCAGTTGGTCAATGCCACGTTCTGTAGCAAAACATATCAGAATACTGAAGTTGATTGGTGGGCGGTGCACTATTCAAGAGATCTAATAAGAAGATTCTAAAATGAGTGATAAAATCTATAACGCCCTCAAGAGGCAATTTGTTTCACCTCTACTGCAATTTCTACGGCAATTTGTTTCTACTATTGCAAAACACATACAAACTGCCTGTTGGTCAATGCCACGCTCTGTAGCAAAACATATCAGAATACTGAGGTTGATCGGTAGGCGGTGCACTATTCAATAAATCTGATAAGAAGGTTTTAAAATGAGTGATGAAATCTGTAACACCTTCAAGAGGTATTTTCTTTCGTCTCTACAATTAAGATTTTCCGACCCTGTTCTGAGATTTCCCCTTCAATCCTTCTGCTGAGAAAGAAGCAAACAGGACAAACAAGCGATGTAAAAGAAATGGAAACTGGAATTATTATTATTTTATATTTATTTATTTTTTTTTTGACGACTGGGTAATTTACTTTGGTCTGTGGAAGTGTGTTTTTTCTCGCAAGTTTTCTGTTGCAGAACGTATCAGAATGCTGATTAATACTCGTAAATCCGGTAAGAAGATTCTAAGACGAGTGATGAATCTGAAAGCCCACTTAAGAGTCAAATTTGTTTCCCCTCTAAATTCTCTTCTCAGATTGAAACATGACAAACGATTGTTCAAAAATTAAAGTGGAAACCGCAATTAATTGCTCTTAATTTTTGACAACCGAGTAATTTGCTTTTGTCCGTAGTAGTTTTGGTACTTGTCAGTTCATGGAAACACATTCAAGAATTACGCTTAGGTTATATCTCAGAAATTCGGTTTCATAGCTTCAACAACTAGTGACGGATGATACAATGCATTGGACTTGGACAGAATGCATAGGACTTGTATAATTTGTGCTATATATTTGCACATTAGGGGGGAGGTAGGTTGGGTTAGGTTTCCATAATTTTGTTTCTAAAGTATTATTTTGTCATCATGTTTTGTTATATTTCATTAGGATTAACCTAACTACACCTCTTGGGCGTGTTTCCAATAAACAACGAGTACCAAAGTTTTTTTTTTTCTTGCCGTAGTTCTGTTGCAAAACATTTAAGAATGCTGAAGCTGACGTGGGGCCGCTCCTAAATGATATTCTCCCTTCCTAAGATTCATGCCCTAAAATTTCTTCTCTAAAAGAAGCAATTGAAAACAAACAGGTACTGAAAGATTAAAAAGAAAACCGAAGCTTTTTTTTAGTTTCTCACAACTGAATAATTTGGTGTCTTTTTTGGATTTTTTTTCTTTCCATTGTTCTGTTGCGAAAAATGTCAAAACGCTGAAGTAGAATAATGAGTGGTTTACTATTTAATAAGTCTGATAAAAGGATTCCAAAATGAGTTATGAAATCTGAAGTGTACTCAATAGGTATAATACTTTGCCTCTCCTAAAATGGTATATCTCTACATCCTAAGATTTGCCCCCTCCCCCTAAAATGCCTTCTCAGGAAGAAGCAAATAGCACACCTAGTGTTGAAAAATTAAAAAGGGGGTCATCTTAAAAATTAAATGGGGTTGTTTTGAAATTAAAAATTGTTTGAAAAAATTCATCTTTTTGAAATCTTTGGCTACTAAATAATTTGCTTTCTTTGTAGAATGTTTCTCTCTCTATCGTTCTGTTGCAAAGCATAAAACTGAAGCTGATAAATGGGCGGTGAAGTATTCAATAAATCTGATAAAAGGATTTCAAAATGAATGATGAAATCTGTAGGCTATTCAAGGGGCAAATTGTTTTGCCTCTCCTAATGGCACCCCCTCCTAAGGTGTGCCTCCTAGAATTTCTTTTCAAGAAGAAGTAAATAATACTAATCAGGATTATTTTTCTGAACGTTTGACAACTGAATGGTTTTGCATTGTCTTCAAAATTCTTTTTCTCGCCATCGCTCTGTTGCAAAACATATCAGAATACTGAAGCTGATCAATGGGCGGTGTACCATTCAATAAATCTGATAAGAAGACTCCGAAATGAATTATGAAATCGGTGAAAGAATTCTTTCCAAAGCAATTATCATCTATCTCATTGTAAACAAGTGGTAATTAGTAGACTATTCACGTAGATGATGCCCATTTAAGATTATTTATGAATTACAATGAAATTTGCCAGAGATGCCCATTTGCAGCTGGTTATAATGTTTATGAATGCATGAAAATTGGCAAATTTCTGGTGCGGTGTTTTCTGCTTTTTATTGCCAAAATGTTTAATATAGTCCAGATTAAAGCTGAATCGGTGATGAAAGAGATAAAGAGGCTTTGCTACAGCAAAATATTTGAATATATTTTAGTTGGGCATTTTTTTTTCGTTAATGCTAATGAAATAAAACAAAATAGGATGAAAATATAATAGTTCAGAAACAAACTTAGGCTATATATTTGCATATTAGAGGATGGGTGGGGGGGGGGTATAGCATAGCATGTACGTAATCTAACCTAGGTACCTTTTAGTCTCCCTAAACCCCAAAAAACTAAAGTTTAAATCTTTGTCACGGAGTGAGCAACAACTCACAATGCAACAAAAACCTGTTTTTTTCATGTAGCATCTCGGTCTTTTTCGTGTGACTACCGGATTCTTAACAAGTACCGTTTTTTGTAGCCCCCATGACAAAATTTTTTTGTACCCCCCCCCCCCCCCCCCCCTCTGAAAAAAAAATCTTGGATACGGCCCTGAATAGGGAACTAAAGTTCATTGTGTTATAAAAGCTTTGTCTGTTTTCAGTGTTTGTATTGCATTTTAATTGTTAAAAAAAACATGGTTTTTAAATAACACCAAGAGGTTGTCTACTTTCATAACCGCATCAAGTGCGCGTGTTGTACGTGTGGCGAAAATGGTGGTACTCTGAGATATACACGAGGTGGCACAGAGCAGGAAACTCCTCGGAAGATACTTTGTGTTTGGAGTACGCAGTTTTTGAAGCAGGCCTTCACTCCAAAAATGTACTCCCGAACCTGTGTAGTACTTTTTTTTTCCGGAACCTTTTGCAGATCATATATTTAAACTAAAGCATTGTAGTAAAGTTTTTAAACCGAAGTACTTTGAAATTTTGCGACTAATGATGGTTAAAGCGGGTTCATTTTCTATTGACGCTAATTTTTGTAATGTACCATACCCAGGTATATATAGAGAAATATTTCTTGGGGAAGGGAATAAATTCGAAAGTGGAAAACTTTATGTAAAAAATATGGAACTATTATAAGAATCTTAAAATCATGAGATTTTAGGAATGACAAGGGCCTCTGGTGCCTGTTTGCGCCGAGAAACATTTTTCTCCTGTGTTGAAAAATGCACCGTTCCAGCAGATTTGACCAAGTACATTTTTAATGTAATTAATTTTATAAGAACTAAATGCCTACAAATCGTAAAATAAATTTGCTCGTTAAAGTAAATAATTTAAGTAGCTACCAATTTGAACAAGTCCTTAGTATAAATGCGCTTTGAAGCCTGCACAGACACATTATCAACAGTAAAAATCCGCGACATTTTCTCAATCAGTGTATTAGTTTTTTGTTGATATTAGAAACAGCAAAGAGGCTGTTTTTTAATTCTGTATTAAAATCCTGTATTCTGGTTCTTCTATAATCCTGTATTAAAATCCTGTATTCTGGTTCTTCTATAATCCTGTATTAAAATTCTGCATTCTGGTTGTTCTATAATCCTGTATTCTGGTTGTTCTTTTATTCTACATTAAAATCCTGTATTCTGGTTGTTTAGTGAACTTGGTCAACTTTGCCGCTGAAACGGTTCAAATGTCGTCCTATTCCTCGCGGAATTTTGCCTCTGTGTATGTACAAATGGAAGAGCTTCGCATAAATTCAGATTTGCTTCTGTTGTAATTCATTGGACCTCTAAATTATCTAAACCAAAGATAATTTGTATTCTAGGGAATGAAAGTTTTAAAATATTACATATATAAACTAATTTAACTGTGAAACATATAATTAATAAATCAGGAGAACAACCAGAAAGGAATTATTGCACGATTTAAAAGTTTCAAAATAGTTATATTCATATCCTAAACGAGAAAGTATGATTGCTATGCATAGCTTTTTAAACCTATAACAAAGCTTTTTTATACCCACTAGATTTTTTGGGCCCCTTTCCAAGATTTGGGAAAACACATTTCGGGGGGTATTTTCATTGAAGAATGGCTTTTTTGGTATTTTATTGGACAAAATGACCATTCGCTATGCTTAAGTTTCTTAAAGCTGTGATTGAATCTCTTTGCTACTATTTGTTACCAAAATCGAAACTATATTCGCTTATGAAAAATATTGAAGAAAAGACATTAAAATGTGTTTTTTTTTTTTCTGCTTGGATGTTTTCTTGTTTCATATTATTGTTTTTGGTATCTTGGAATTAGAAAGAGGAAATATTCCTATGCTTAGGCAGACGGGAGAAATCCCCCCATCCTTTTTAAAGTGCTTCTAGGAAAGTTTAAAACACGTTTAATTACGCACAAATTGTAGAGCAAACTGTTCATTTTTCGATCATACGTGTAAAAAGAGGGACATAACTTCAAAGAACAGAAGCCTTCTCCCCCTGAGATTTTCCTAAAGACCTCCCCCCTGAAAAATTTGAATTCATGTGGCAGAAATTTTTACTTTATGATTTACCTTCCTTGTCCCCGAAAAAATCATTTTTGATAACCCCACTCCGAAAGATGGGCAATCATATTTTTTACGACTTTGGGATATTATGGGTTTTCATCTATTTATTTTATCTTCAGTTCCCGTTTAGAATTAAATATTCCGTAGTATCATTTCAGAACATTTTTCTCTTATGCAGAACCTGTCAGGACTTGAATCCAAAAAACACATTACAAATTCAATGTTCTTAGCTCAAACTGTTTTCGTATTCAGTGTTAGAACATCTAAAGTGCTTAACTTATTAATATCGGTCAATCATTCGAATTTGTCAAACCCTAGTTGAACATGTCAGGATTTTTGTTCACCTTTGATCTTTTAGGGATATTTGTTTAATCGGCTGTAGGTCATTTTCAAGATCTTTTGTGTACCATCATTTAAATATCTCACATTAATTTAGTGTTCGTCGGGTGTGATTATGATAATGATCACAGGCTATTATCGCTTTTCAATTCTTGATTTAGATGTATGTTTTTCGAATACAATAGCTTTTTTTGTTGTTCTTAACATTCTTAATACCGCTAGGTTAACAGGCTCCCCCTCAGACACATTTGAATTTTTATTTTGAAAGGCAAAAATTCTCTTAGAATGGGTAAAACTGAAATCTTGCAAACCGAGTAATTCACTAAACATAAAAAAAAACAACTTTAATTTCAAGTAAGAACACACAGGAAATGTAGTATCATTATCATATTTTGGCCCCTAATTTGGAGCTTATTAGTAGTATCAAAGGGTCTCAATCTATTGTCTCACATTTTAAATTAGAGGCTTTGTGTTGGAGTCTCTTGTATGTTTGCTTCAATATTTTGATAAAATATGAATTGTCTAAGCGTGCCTGAGATTTTCATTAGCCTAGACTAGGGACCACACAAGGCTTCAATCTGGCCCTGATGTTGAGGTATCATAATTTTTCAAAAAAATACTTATAAAGCAAAAAACGCTCCGTGACGCTAAAAACAACGAACCTTTTGGTACGGTAGGTTGCTTTTTATAATGAATGCTACATAGCGGTACGCTCACGACACACAGCACCTAACCCCTCGCTCCAAACGAGCCGCTTTCATGAAGCCCAAATTAAATTTCCGTCATTGAGGGAGAATTTCTCATCATTCATTGTTGCAACTTCTTTTTGGTATCAAACTTCAGTCAATCAATCTCATTTCAGTAGTTTATTTTGTTAAATTTCCAAGCCGAAAAATACTCAGTCTTCGTTTTAATGGTCATGAACTTGAAAGCTTCTTGTATTTCGGGGCCACTGTGATTGAAGCCTTTGTATGACCTAGAATAATAATTGCATAAAAATCTGGCAAGGTCATATGTACGTACACACGAAGCCTTCCCGGGGCGACCCCTAGACATCTTATGATTGTTGCGGTTTTCCCCGTAATTTGTAATATTTTTCATAAAAGTCACCTTTTTTAGTAATTTTTTAGTTTTGTCCTTCGAAAGTACTCTTTCAGCTTTAAATGAACTCTTCCCTCCATCACTAAAGGCCGTATGCGAAACATAGATGAAAACTCGCATGAAGAACACTCTCGGGGACTAAGCCTATTCTATATACTAACATTCTTCATGGTATGTAAGCCTAAATCCATAAATGCATGCAGGAGGATAGGATGAGATAAGGCGCTAAATGGTGCTCCTTCTGTAAAATTGATTGAAGGAACTCTTCCCTCGTCACTAAAGGTCATATGCGAAATATAGATGAAAAACTTGCATAAAGAACACTCTCGGGGACTAAGCCTATGCTACAAACTAACATACTTCATGGTATGTAAGACTAAACCCATAACCGCGCGCAGGAGGATGGATGAGATAAGGTGCGCAGGAACTAGTTTCGGGGAAGAGGCATAAACTTAAGAAAGCACTAAAAATAGCCGATTAACTTGAAAAATGCTCGAAAATATAAGAAAGTTATAAGAATCTTAAGATCCCAGGAGGGACATGGGCCTAAAGCCTATTCCCAACAATTCCACTTTCGGCATTTCAATTCCCCGTTGAAAAAATCTTCTTAATCCCGCTGTTGAAAAAAAATATCTTAACCCCCCCCCCCCCCCCTAAAGTTTGAGCTGTAAGAAACTAGCCAAATCAGTAGTTTAGGATTTGCTGAAGTATTAGTTTTCATTTAAAGGCCTAAAACGTCAAGAAGCTCTCCATCCCCGTTCGTTCATTCACCCTCCCTTGTCCTATTTAGAGGAGAACAATATGAGGACTTTGTCGAAAGTAGGAAATTATTAGAGAGGGAGATAAATTTGCAAAAAATGGTACACATATATGCAGTGGTGGATCCAGGGGGCGCGCGCCGCCTAGTCTAAAGTAGTGTAATTTACTTAATTAACGCAAGATTGCGTTAATTAAACTTGCTCCTAACGCAAGTTCATCGGATCAACCTATTTTGTGCCCCCCCACCTAAAAAAACATCCTGGAACCGCCCCTGCATATATGGAAAACCACAGGATTGATCGAGAAGGTAGGGTCAGAAACCTAACATATATATTACCAGTGGCCCACTCTGAACAAATTATTGAATAATTTTACACTGTAAAACAGTAGCTGCATTTATCAAAAACATGCCCTTTCTTGAAAAGGGTACCTGTTCTGTACGGTGTAAATAAAATAATAAAGCATGATTAATTACTTGTTTTCTCACTTTTCAGGTTAGCAAAAGAGTGGATGACCTTTTTGAAGATTTACGAGATGGACATAAACTTATTTCATTACTGGAAGTTCTCTCACGTGAAAGACTGGTAAGTTTAGTTGATTGGCTTTAAGCTATATTGAAACTGGATTTTTCTTGTTTCAAACTTACATTTGCTTTAATCAGGTTCTATGACAAGAGAGAAAATTCGAAAAAACTTTTATTGAACCCTAAATTTTAAGCGGTATTTATGTTAAAATGAGTGTTATAAGACCAGAGACACCACAAAACACAAAAAACATAAAAGACTATTTTGGCTCTCAATACTAGATATTGATTAAACATATTTGGACTGTCAATTCAAAAGTGCTGCTATTTACCAAATGTTAAATTTCAAACAAAAGAAATAATCAAATTTTGCATTCTTTTATTGGTTCAAGTTTGAAGTACCATCAATGTGTAAACACAACAACAGCTAAAAAAGGTTTTTTTTTTTGTTTCTGAGACACTATGCGTAAGGAATAGTGTGATTGGTTTACATAAATATTGCTACGTCACCAAAACAAACCAATGGGCTTAAAGAACACCTTTTAACACGGAAGAATAGAACAGTAACCTCTCTTTTTTTTTCCTTGGTAAAAAGAAAGCAAACATAACTAAGATGAATGAATTTAGATTAATAGAAGAAGAAATGAATTAAGACACAATCAGAATTGAAAAGAGTAAAAACTGAAAGATACTGATTATTGTTGATAAGTCATTATCAGGGGCGAAATTTTCTATGGGGCAGGGGGGCACCACCTCCAGACCCCAGTTTATTCCCCTCCCCCCAGCTGAAATATAGTTTCTTCAAAAATCTTGTCAAAACTAAGATAAGCCTGCACATAATTTAAGTCACCTCTGTCTTTTGACACCATCAAATTTATGTCGATTCCTTTTTCTTCACGTTTAATGACAATTACGTTGTATTACTCATTGGTTTTATATTATATATTAATATTAATTAATTCATATTTAGATTAATTAAATTAGTTTATGTTAGTATTTTAGTAGTATGAGGTATATATTAAATGGCACACGTTATATTACACATTACAATTACCTATTAATTATAATTACTATTATTGTCCTATAATTTATCTGGTTTACATAGGAAACTAAATATTTTTCAGAACTACTCAGGCTCGATCCTGATCTGTGAGTAACATCTAGGATGATTAATTATATATATTTGTCAAAGTCAGCAGAAATTTATTGAGTCAGTTAAGATTGCAAAATTTTTCAGATGTGGCAAATATTTGAATAAAACTTTTTTTTTTTGTCAGAAATTGAACCCCACAGCCATATCCAGGTTTTTTGTTCGGAGGGGGGAGGGGGGTTACCCGATTTGTGGGGGAGCAAATTTTTTTTCTGGTAAGGTTTTGTCTTTACAGGTATTTTTTAGACTAATTTTCGACTCGGTCAAAAATTTCGGGAGGGGGTCAAACCGGTAAAACCCCCTGGATAGAGCCTTTCCGTATCCAGGGGTTGCAACCCCCCCCCCCCCCTTCAAAACTTAAAGATGGTTTCGCGCTATTTGTATGCAAACATTAAAAAGGATAACGAAGTGAGGAAATTTTGAAGACAGTGAATTGTAGAAGAAATTAATTGAATATTTTGGCTATATGTCTTGGCTATAGCCGCCATCAGCACAACAAAAGAGTAGAATAAGGATAAAATTCAATGTAAAATAATAAAATTAAAAAAATACCATCATTTTTTTCTTATTTTTTTCTCGTTAGCTGAATTTTATCTTTGCTCTGCTTTTTTTTTAAGGACTTTATTCTACTTTTTTTTTTTTAATTTGTTTTTTATTTGTTTTATTTATATGGTACACACTCGAGAATCTGGATCCTTAGAAATTTAACTTAGGTTAAGTTGAAATCTACGTTGTAGGTATATTTTATTATATATTTGTATATATAGAGATTGTTCTTTGGTTGAGTTAAGTTAGGTATTTAATATAATGTGTTTTTTTGCGGCCCCCTACCATAACTCTTTGTTGTAATTTTCATAATTTGTTACTAAAGTATTGTATTTTCAGCATATTTTATAATACACAAGTACCAGGATGGTTATTAAACATATAATCAAAATATTCAATTAGTTGTCTTCTACAATTCACTGTATTTTATTACTCTCGTTATTCTCTTCATTATATGTGTGATGGAAAAACAGTGTGGTCTTCCATCAATATTTGATTTCTGTATATTGTCGTTCTTCTAAACGGTAAGGCCAAATCCTCGGTCTGATCGCTCTTCACCCCAACCCTTTTGGTGTTTGATGGATTAGCAATCCTTTGGCTTTGACGACTCTGAACTCTATGCTTCAGATATACACCTATGCATTGTAAATAGCCTTCAGACCTAATAACAAATCAAATTTAGATAAGAAAATAGACTATTACAAAAACCATTAGTGAGATAAGTACATAGGCGTCGCCGTTGAAATTAATTAACTCTTATGTTTAAACATAAGGATTATGCGATCTATGCCTTATCCTTATTTTCATGGAGATTTTTTTGACGATCCAGAATTGGGTCTTATTACACCTTGGTAGGTTGCGCGCACGTTCATGCCTTTGAATATTTTTAAATCAGTTCCGGTCACATTACTTGGATTTACTCAATTCCTATTCAAACGCAGAAAGAGATTAGGATTGCTGTTTCCACTTTTCTTTTCAAAAATATGTACGGTGATTTTACATCGATTTTGCGTAGAAATTGGTTGATGGGTATCAGGATTTGGTAAAATTTTAATAGGACTGTTTTTATCGTATGTTATGTTTCTGAAAGTCTTCGAGTGATTTTCGAATGGATTACCACATTCTGAAAGTTGAAGGAGCAGGTCGAGAGTCCAGATACGAACGCGGAAGGAAAAATGGAATTTTGTTGATAAATTTCTGTCAAAGTTGATGATAAATTACCTCAGGAATGACGTAAAAGTACCTTTCTCTGGGGTTCAAAGTTTAGATAACTTTTTTTTTTTTGTCGGGAGATCGATTGGAAATTCGGCAGATCTCTCGGAAAATCGCTAGAAGTGGAAACCCTGATTGATTAGTATGTTTGAGGAATGATTGCCAAATGAAGCTATTTATTGTGTGAAGGGCGGGTTGGATTTGTGCTTAGGTATTTAATTTCAATTTTTGGTTATTGGGTGGGGAGCGGAGGAAGTGGCGCTCAGAAAAAAAGAAAATTGGCTTATCAAGAATCAGTACGTTACATAAATTTCTTAGCGCTTTAAGCTGTTTCTCCTGTCGCACCAGCTAGTGAGTAAACGAAGGTGAAACCCCAATTGTCAGCACTTGGATTCAAAACCAGGCCTATAAAACTGTATTTACCAAGGGTTGCCACAGGGATTACATTTTTGCTATTCGCAACGTTTTTTTTTTAAATAGTGACGCAGGAGTACATATAAAGAAACAATCACTTTTTACTACTTTTTATTAAAGTTAGTCAATCTAAAAAAAGACAACTTTTATATTCATTCCTTTACCTTTTTTGGTGCTTTATCAGTTTAGGATCGCACGCACCAAAATTTCTGACGATGGTACTTCTTTTCGTCTTGAAGTACCTTTTTTTACCAACAAGATAGTGAGTGTTACGAAGTAAAGTGCTTGACTTGCATGCAGGAATGTATTCTGGAAAACCTTCCGGTAGTGCTGGGTTTGGGCATGTGTGGCCGCATTGCACTGCGTTCCACCAGGGACCCCGCATCTCAATGTAGGCATAACTTAAAAATGCAAGGTTGCGTCAATGCTCTTCCATCCTGTGCATGGAAATATGACAGAGAACGATCCTTCATGCTGCATGGCGAAAGTTACCCTGAAATCGGAGGCAATTAATAAAAAGCAAAATGATTTGATAACTTGAATAATAAGTGCTCAACAGTTCGAGAAAGTTTAGGATTTTGGTGGGGCCGAGAGCCTAAGACTCCTCCTCTTTGTACGTCCCTGCTTGCATGTAAATATGGTAACTCCAAACTGTGACTACTCGATCTTTAAATTCTGCTTATAAAGCGTTGTGATTCTGGATGAGCAGTATCTTAAATTCAATTTGATGAGCTTCCACTTTTTGTAATTATAATTTGCACAATCACCGTTCTCCAACAACACAAGACAAATTGGGTTATTAAGTGTGAGTAATGTGAAACCATGCATTTCCAGATGGAAAGGCGGTATATTGCCGAGACAAGAGTCAAATTTCATATTTTTTCTATATCTGAGAAATGAGGAGATATTCTGAGAACCCTTGTCTTGACAGATTTAATGATGCAGCAGTGGAAATCATTGTGAATATCCTTATGGAAGTCGAGAAAACATATCTTCCATGGAGATAAACCATTTTAATCGCTTATTTTGTATAGCAAGTTCACAAGTATGGTATATATATATATATATATATATATATATATATATATATATATATATATATATATATATATATATATATATATATATATATATATATATATATATATATATTATCCACTACTTTGAAACCTTAGTGCTTTGAAAATTCAACTTTAGCTCTTCTGATACAAGCTGTATCTCAATCAATCAATCAATTTATTCAACCAATAAATTTACAACAAAACACTTCAACATAGAATCCCCCGTAAGGCTGTATTGCCAGGGAAAAAAACAGGGGAAAAACAGAATGGCACAAATACTAAAAAAAAGAGAAGAAAAGTATTTTCAATATAATGCATTTCAACCTTTCAGAGACTCAACACACAAACAAAACAAAGAAGGAAAAAAAAAAAAAAAAACAATATTTAAAAGACCCAAACAAAAAGTGATTTTAAGACCCCCCCCCCCCCAAAAAAAAGAAGATGTAGGACAATCCAATAAATTAAACCAAATTCCAAATATATATTTGAAACCAAGCCACAAAAAATTTGACAAAATCAGTACCCTTCACAACAAACGTTTCTAACTCATGGATAAGATCTGTTCTAAATTGGATCCATTGTGTCAATAACCCATAACATTCATCAAATTTTGTGTCACAGTATGAATAGCTTGTAGAAAACCACGATTTTATTTCATTATCATTCATAGTTCAATACAATACCCGATACTTTTGAAATTTATCTTCTTTTATCTTTATCCATTTTTTTTTCAAAACAAACAGAAACACAATATATCATTTAGGTTGAAGTTAAATTTCTTCTGGAGATGCAATGTTCAGTTTTTTTGTCATTTATCAGAAACAAATTGAATATACGTTACAAAATATATAATGTTTATATTTGTCTCCGAATACAGGTAGCTAAACTGGTTTTGTCAGATCTTGCAGATCAAAATTCTTGAGTGTGCTCTGAATAATTAACAAGTACCCAGTTTTGTATCAACATTGGTCTGTTGACCTTACATCTTAGGTTTTTCAGTTTGAGTGACAAGGTAGATGGTTTTAAGAGAGGAACCTGCAAACTGCATGTAGCTTCGAGTTGGATTGCAAGTCGCCCGTCCCGCTGTCATTACTAAGTCCATGGTCGGGGTTTAACGCAGGCCGCCAAAATATCGTTCTAACTATATTTATATCTTCATAGGTTAGTTGCTTAATGTTTAAAAACAAATCTGGGCTGTATATTTGCCCATGAAAGTATAGCGGGCCTGCATGCCTAATGTGTTAGGTACATTATTCTGCATATTATGTAGTAAGATTGCTTTTCTAACTTCACACTGTCCAAATACTTTAACCCCACCCCCCCCTAATGTGCAAATATATAGCCCAAATTATATATTTTTATATCTATTCTGTCACTTCTATTTGTCTTGTCTCACGCTAAGCTGAAAGAAACTAACGTAATGCGTCAATGAATGAACAACTTGAGCGGTAGAGAGTTTATCAATTATTGGATTTCCTTTTTTTTTCTTTGAATGATTTTTTCTCCTTTTTTTTAGCCCCGAGAACGAGGTCGCATGCGTTTTCATATGCTTCAAAATGTACAAACTTGTCTAGATTATCTCCGATATCGAAAGGTATGTTGAGTGTTCATATTTAACTATTTAACTATTTTTTATCACTGCCGTAGGTGGGGCTTAAAATATGTAGTTTCAGCTGGTAAAACAAGGTTGAGTCTGTAAAATTGTGTCGGCCTTGGTGATAAAACAGCTGGCCAGCCGCTCGATAATATCTTTTGCCCACCCCCTCCGTAACATTTTGGATAATATACAACATTTGGATAATATAACGGCCTATAGCCTTAGAAGACTGTTCTGCCACTAAACCGCTCTGACCAGAGATTAGTCAGACATATTGAATGTGTATATGCAAATGCCGAAAAAAACAATAAAAAACATTTATGTGAATTTGCATCTTTGGGATGTTGCGAAATCTATCAATTTGTTGTTATGACGACATACTCGAAATTTCGCATCATAATTAAGAACACATGGTTTTTCAGTATTCTCGGTACATTTTTCAGGGAATCGGTACTCTAAAGTTGGTAAATTTTAGTGTTGATTTAAGATTTTCATTTAAATGTTAATAAATATTTCAGGTACCATAATAATCTAACTGAATTCATATGTTGCTAAACACGCATAAGTTTTACAATAAGCTTAAAAATACCGGGCTTTATATCAATGTTAACAGCCCATTTTTGAGCCAATACAACTGAATACATTTGAATTATTACAAATTGAACGTATACAATTGATAATTGTTAATGTTGCTTACAACTTTCAGTTTCAGTCTTACTTAAAGTACCAAGGACCGTGAAAATGATATCTGTTAGTTGCAATCTGTTAAGTGGAAATTGTACATTAAAATTTCCTTAAAAATATCTTTATACCATAAAAACACTACGGGAAAAAAAAATAATAATCTTTAATGAAAGACCTCCATATGTAATTATGCATTTATTTTTAGTTGCGGATGCCTAAAAAAGCTAAAAATAAATGACATTGAATAGCTTAAGAATGTGTAGCTTTCCTACGAATATTTAAGGAATCAGGTTTTACAGGCATTGTCAAATTTAACCAATTCATTCAGCATATTTATTTTCACAGTTTAACGTTGCAACACTGACGAAAATGTGATACTGCCCTAATATATATATATATATATATATATATATATATATATATATATATATATATATATATATATATATATATATATATATATATATATATATATATATATATATATATATATATATATAGATATATATATATATATATATATATATATATATATATATATATATATATATATATATATATATATATATATATATATATATATATATATATATATATATATATATATATAATATATAGATTTATTCTTCATTAGATACACATACAATATTACATGCTATTATTCCCCAAAGGCTCATTGACCTGTACAAAGGGGGAAGACGAATGAGTTGCTTACTCAGAGATGAAAAACAGAATAAAATTTAAAATGATCACTTGCTCACATACGAAGGAGAAGAAAAGAAAATATAGATAAAATGAAAACTATAGAAAAAATAGAGTAAATAAACTAAATTAATTAATTAGATTAAATAGACTCCAAAAAAAATGATAAAATAAAATAAAAACATAAATAAAATAACTTTTACGAAGCCAAAGAATTTTTTTTTTTTTTTTAAACAAACCGAATGAGTGGCGCCCTCGAGCTGATTCAGGCAACTTATTCCCAACAATATGGCACGCCATTAGAAGATTAAAATCTGACCTTATGCAAGGAGTAAATGGAACTTAAACATGATTTATCATATTACGAAGATTATAATTATTTTGTTCAGAGGTAAAAGATAGCGGAACACTTAGGGGCCGGGGGAGGTCACCATGAAGCTGAGCAAAAGTAAAACATGCACATGAAAGAATGTATAGTGACTCAAGATCAAGTAATGGTATAACTAATTAACGATTAGTTTCCTGAATGAGGTTTTCTAGCTTTATTGTAAACCTTAGAAAGTGGTTTTAACAGTGAAGGAAAAGTTGACATCCACACAATTGGACAGTAAGAAACGTAAGATAGGATCAAGCAGTGAAAAAGGATTTTCAAAATTGATCCAGGAAAATTATGTCTAAGTTTCCTTAAAATACCGAGACTCCTGTATATCTTCATTTTAATAAAATCAATGTGACGTTTGAAACATAGGTTTTCATCTACAAGAATACCCAAAAGACGAACATATCGGTCTTTAGATCTATGAATTATTCCATTTGGCTGTTGAATTTCTGATAACTGGGGATAAACCTGAGAAACAGGCGAAAAAATCAAAAAACTGGACTTAGAAATATTTAGGGTAAGATAATTAGCATCAAGCCACAAAATCACCCTCTCAAACAAATTTTCCAAATTCAATCGAAGCTCGGATTCGCAGTTTTCCCAAAGTGCCAAGTGTGCTGTCATCAGCAAAACAAACAAGGACATCAGAAGAAGGCGAACTATAATTGCCACTATGGGCAAGGGAAGGCTTAGGATGACAAAGTCTACAGCAATTAATAAGTTTCTGCTTTTTTACAACATAATATAGATCATTTACATAAATCAAAAATAGCACAGGCCCTAAAACTGATCCCTGTGGGACACCAAAATTCACTTGCGAGGGTGACCGGAAAAGTGGATCAACAGAAATTAACCTATCCTTCAAATAAGACTGAAACCAAAAGAATACATTTCCTCTTCTGTCAAAATGAGACATCTTTGATAGAAGAATTTCATGGGTTAAGGAATCAAAAGCCTTACGAATATCCAAGAATACAGCAGCAGGAATCAATCCCAAATCTAACGCAGAATGAATAAAATTCAAAAGGGTCGTACAGGCATGTTCAGTGGAGTGCTTCATTCAGAAAACCAAATTGAAAATCATGAACAAAATTTTTAGATTTTAAGAAAGTAAGGAGACGAGAATCTAAAAGCGAGATCAAATATTTTACTAAATACTGATAAAATTGAAATTGGTCGATAATTTGCCGGATCAATTCTTGTTCCACCTTTATACCAAACAATAATCCGAGCACGCTTAAGGGCATCCGGAAAAACACCAGTAAAGAGCTAGATTGAGAACCGGGTTTAAGTACAGAATTTATTACCTTCCAAGTTTTACGAATATCATTGCCACAAGCAGCAAAATTATTTGATAATACAGAGATTTGGCTTTCCTACACAAGGAATTATATATATTATATATATTCCGGAATATTATATATATTCCGGTAGATCTTGAATTGACAAAGACGAATAGCACCTGCTGAAAGTGTAGCGCATTTATAAGCTCTCCAGAGATTATTCTTCCTTCTCCAGCTTTTGAGAAGTCCGGATGTCATCCGTGGGTTTAGAGGAACAATCCTTTTAGACTTAGGATTAGAAGGTGGTACTTAACAAATGCTAAGAATAGCCTCTTTTATGGTTCCATAAAAGGACTCAAATAAACAAGAAAAATCATTATCAAGCAAGCTCCACGAATTTTCCGCTAATTTGGACCCAAGAAGAGATAACTCTTTCTCACCAAACCTAACAGAATAGGAATCAAACACCTGAGCCCGGTTATATCACTAACTAAAACTAACCAGAGATATCTAACTCATTCGATTGGAAATTCAGTGGATTAAATGGGGGGGGGAAGAATTGACATTCCCCCCCTTTCCATGATTTCCTTTTGTTCCTCCTCCGAGTTTTAAAAATATTTTTAACTCATTCGATTGGAAAACTAACTAAAATTGAGTTTTCCTTCAAAACTAAGCGTAGAGAAGATATTGTCAATCAAAGAAGCTGTAACATAAGGTACTCGTGTGGGGATGGATGTAGATGGTAGAGTTCCTGCGACAAGCATGGTTGAAAGAAAATCAACTGAAGCTGAAGAGTTTGAATCCATCAAATTTATATTAAAGTCACCCATTATGATTAACTGACATGGACGTTTCAGTATTATGTCAAGTATTTCCTCAATATTCCGAAGAAACAACGGAATGGCACCACTAGGAGAACGATAAATATTGCCTATGATTATATCAATACCATTAGATCTAATTTCTATAAATTGTGACTCGAAAATACCTTCAAAATTCCTTGATAAGTAATCACGCAAGCAAGCAATAATGCAAATTGCAAGATATATACATGGCAAGACCTCCTTTAGCCATCTTGCAGCAATATATGTATATATATATATATATATATATATATATATATATATATATATATATATATATATATATATATATATAATATATATATATATATATATATATATATATATATATATATATATATATATATATATATATATATATATATATATACTTTTTTCTCAAAAAAATAAAGTTTGGTCCCTCCCTTATCAATTTCCCGTACTTTTGGAACCAATTCAGTGGGAATTCATGTATTTTCCTGTCCTTTTGTATGGTATAAATTAAAAAAAAACTTTTTCCACAAAATAAGTTTTTTCAAAGAAAAGTAAAGAACTCCATTAAACAAAAAATGAGCAAAAATAAAATCAAATAATCTACCAAGCGTGAAACTACCACAAATCAGCATCGATATATAAATGAAACCAAACACGAACAGAAGTTACATTAAATAATCGAGTTAAACTCAAAACGAGCAGAAATTAACATAAGTTGGGCTCAAAACCCTATACCTTCCCAAGGCAAGATCATAATCTGCACTTTACTGAAAAAAATACAAATGAATATACATTGTCAGTTTAATATACATATGCTGATATTTAGTAATCAAAATAGGGGTAGGAAGGACCTAATTTCCAGAACGTTAAACAAAATGGCTATCTCAAAATTTTGATTGGATGTGTTTGGGAAATGGTGGGCGTGAGAGGGGCGTTAGTCGCTCTCCAATCGCTTTCAACTATTAGAAAAGGCACTAGACCTTTCAATTTCAAATCAAATGAGCTCTTTTGAAGTTTCTACGACAACGCTTTCAATAAAAACCTTATATGCCCCCCAGGGCATAACTTACAACCCTGCCCTGAGGGCTGGGGGTTGTCATCCTCGAAGACCTAATTTCCAATACTTTCTGCTACGTTGAACAAAATGACTATTCTGAAAATTTTGATTTGATGTGTTTGGGGGAATGGTGGGCGTGAGAGGGGGGTTAGTCACCCTCCAATCACTTTCGACCATTAAAAATGGGCACTAGCCCTCTTAATTTCCAATTGAATGAACCCTCTTTTAAGTTTTTACGACAACTATATCTATAAAAACCTTATATACCCCCAGGGCATAACTTACAACCTTTGCACTGGGGGCTCTGGGGGTTTGTCATCCTTAAGTACATAATTTCCAGAACTTTCAACTACGTTGAATAAAATGGCTATATCTAAACTTTGATTGAATATGTTTGGGGAAATGGGGGGCGTAAAGAGGGGGGTTAATCACTCTCCACTCACTTTCGACTATTAAAAAGGGCGATTTCAATTTCCAATCAAATGAGCCCTTTTTGAAATTTTACAACAGCTTTCTATATACACTTTATATGCCCCCAGGGCATAACTTACAACCCTTGCACTGAGGGCTCTGATGGGGTTATCATCCTAAAAGACCTAATTTCCAGAACTTTCGACTACGTTGAACAAAATGAATATCTCAAAATTTTGATTGGATGTGTTTGGGGAAATGGTGGGCATGAGAGGGGGGTTAGTTGCCCTTCAATCACTTTCGACTATTAAAAGGGCACTAGTCCTTTCAATCTCCAATTGAATGAGCCATTTTCGAAGTTTCTACAACATCGCTTTTCTTTAAAAAACCTTATATGCCCCCAGAGCATAACTTACAACCCTTGCCTGAAGGCTCTAGGGGGGAGGGGTTGTCATCCTTAAAGACCTAATTTCCAAAACTTGCAACTACATTGAATAAAATGGCTATCTAAAAATTTTGCTTGGGTGTATCTGGGGAAAAGGTGTGCGTGAGAGGGGGGTTTGTTGCCCTCAAATCACTGTCGAATATTAAAAAGGGCACTAGCCCTTTGAATTTCCAATTGAATGAGCCCTTTTTCAAGCTTCTAAGACAAAGATTTCAATTAATAACATATATACCCCCAGGGCATAACTCTTAACCCTTGCCCTGAAGACTGTGGGGGGAGTGTTCTAATCGAAGGTATAATTTCATGAACTTTAAACTACGTGGAACAAAATGGCTAGCCATTTCAATTTTCAATCGAATGAGCCCTTTTTGAAGTTTCTACGACAATGCGTTCTATAAAAACCTTATATGCCCCTAGGGCATAATTTACAACCCCTGCCCTGAGGGCTTTGGGGTGGTTGTCATTCTCAAAGACCTAATTTCCAGAACTTTCAACTACGTTGAACAAAATGGCTATCTTAAAATTTTGATTGGACGTGTTTTGGGAAAAGGTGGACGTGAGAGGGGTGTTTCGTTGCCCTCCAATCACTTTTGACTATTAAAAAGGGCACTAGCCCTTTGAATTTTCCAATCGAATGAGTTTTTTTGAAGTTTCTACGACAACGCCTTCTATAAAACCTTATATGCCCCCAGGGCGTAACTTACAACCCTTGCCCTGAGGGCTGCGGGGGAGTGTCCTCCTCAAAAACACAATTTCTATCTGGAAATCAACTACGCTGAACAAAATGGCTATCTAAAAATTTTGATTGGGTGTGTTTGGGGAAAAGGTGGGCGTGAGAGGGGGGTTTAGTTGCCCTCAAATCCCTTTCGACTATTAAAAAAGGGCACTAGACCTGTGAATTTCCAATCGAATGAGTCCTTTTTCAAGTTTCTACGACAAAGATTTCAATAAAACTTATATGCACCCAGGGCATAACATATAACCCTTGCCCTGAAGACTGTGGGGGAGTGTCCTGCTCAAAGGTATTATTTCCTGAACTTTAACTGCGTGGAACAAAATGGCTATTTCAAAATGTTGATGGGATGTGTTTGGGGAAATGTTGGGCGTGGAAGGGGTGTTAGTTGCCTTCCAATCACTTTAGACTATTAAAACGGGCACTAGCTATTTCAATTTCCAATCGAATGAGCCTTTTTTGAACTTTTCCTACAACAACGCGTTCTATAAAAACCTTATATGCCCCCAGGGCATAACTATCCGCTTACAATCCTTGCCCTGAGGGCTATGGGGGGAGGGTTAATTCTCAAAGACTTAATTTCCAGAACTTTCAACTACGTTGAACAAAATGGCTATCTTAAAAATTTAATTGGATTTGTTTGGGAAAAATTTGGGTGTGAGAGGGGGTTAGTTGCCCTCCAATCACTTTCGACTATTAAAAAAGGGCACTAGCCCTTTGAATTTCCAATCGAATGAGCCTTTTTTAAAGTTTCTACGACAACGCTTTCTATAAAAACCTTATGTTCCCCCAGGGCATAACTTACAACCCTTGCCCTGAGGGCTGTGGGGGAGTGTCCTCCTCAAAAGCATAGTTTCTATCTGGAAATCAACTACGCTGAACAAAATGGCTATCTCAAAAATTTTGTTTGGATGTATTTCGGGAAATAGTGGGCGTGGAAGGGGTATTAGTTGCCTTCCAATCACTTTCGACTATTAAAAAAGGGCAAAAGCCACTCCGATTTCCAACTGAATCAGCCCTTTTCGAAGTTTCTACGACAACTTCTTCGATACTAAGTGCACTGGTCTAAAGGGAAAAAAAAACATTATGCCAACATCGTTCTTATATGCCCCAAGGTCATAACTTAAAACCCTTGCCCTGAGGGTTGTGGGGGAGTGACCTCCTCAAAAACATATTTTCTTTCTGGAAATCCACTACGCTGAACAAAATGGCTATCTTGAAATTTCGATTGAATGTGTTTGGGGAAA
This sequence comes from Artemia sinica, assembly GCA_027921565.1. Classification (NCBI taxonomy): domain Eukaryota; kingdom Metazoa; phylum Arthropoda; class Branchiopoda; order Anostraca; family Artemiidae; genus Artemia; species Artemia sinica. The sequence goes on along the minus strand of CM051261.1, from coordinate 67,536,648 downwards.
TTGTGGCGTGGAAGGGGTGTTAGCAGACTTCCAATCACTTTTGATTATTAAAAAGGGCACAAGTCACTCCAATTTCCAATTGAATGAGTCCATTTCGAAGTTTCTGCGACAACTCCTTCGATACGAAGTGCCCTGGTATAGAAAAAAAAAAATACATTTTGCCAGCATCGTTTCTTTACTTAAGCAGCGCTATTGTGCTGCCTATGATAGGCTATCAAATCAATCTGCTTTTGACGTGTGAAATTGTTTAATTCCTTGGAATTTGATGAAAAAAAGCATAAGTACACCCAAACTTAAAACAACGCAGAATTAGAGAAAGAAGAAGAAAAAATAGAGAGCGAGAGAACTAACAACTAAAACAACCAAACAAACAAACAACAACTAACAAACAACTAAAATTCAAGTTCATAGAAGGAAAATAAATGTAATTATTCAATCGAGTTACTTCTGTCTATAGTTCTGAGTGTAACAAAAACCGAACCATTTCAATAATTCTTTAAACAAAGGAAGCATTCGCGCTACTTCACGGAAATGGGGGAGGTTGGCAAATGTATTTTTTCCATATTTAAGGGGACAATTTTTGTTGTTTTATCGATCGAAATACTTTTTCAATGAAATTACCAACAAAAAATATTTTTAAAACTCGGAGGAGGAACAAAAGGAAATCATGGAAAGGGGGGGGAATGTCAATTCTTCCCCCCCCCCATTTAATCCACTGAAAAGGTAATAATCTCCACTATTGAAAAAACGACAACTTAAATTCTGATTAACATTAAATACAGCTAATTACCCTCAACACCAAATACTATTCAAGCATATCAAACAGTCAGAATTTTGAGATCGAAACTCTAACTTTATTTCAAGTTTTAATAATAAAGAATGTTTTAGATAGTCTCTTGCGACCAAGATAAATAGGCATTGATCCTTGGTTGCCGAAAAATACGTTAAAAATAATTTCCATTTATGCATTTTTAATATTCATTTATTCTTTTTTCATTTATGTTATAAATATTCAAAATTTTGTTCGAAAGGTATTAATTTCCTTTGTGTGAAAATATTTTTTTTCCTTCTTTTTTTATAGATAAAACTTGTAAATATCAGAGCAGAAGATATTGTTGATGGCAACCCCAAGTTGATTCTTGGCTTGATATGGACAATTATTTTGCATTTCCAGGTAAGCTTTTTATAGTTTTGGAATTGTTAGGGCGCTAAAGCACATGCACAAGAATTCATTCTGAAGCGAGGCCTAAGTTCTCTCGGTGCTTGACTATGATAAAGGCAAGGGATGCGCGTTGTGTATCGTATTTATTTTCCTCTCTTGGCTGAACGTCAAGGCCGTATTCGCAAGGACTACTGGGTTTGAACCCCCTCCCCCCCCCCTCCGAAATTTGTGTCCGACTTGTAAACAAGTAACAAAAATTCATATAAAACACTTTTTGATACACTATAATTTTTTTTTAAATTTAAGCCAATCAGGATGTGTCCATAATTTTTTTCAGCCAATCAGAAAATTCTATGAAAAATATAAACGGCACCAATTAACACTAGCTAAACCTCGGTATTAGTAAAGAATCATCGTGAATGTGCGTTTATCAACATTGACCATCTTTTGTCAGAACTGAGCGTAAAAATTACCCCCGATTATTGTTACCTTTGCCTTCCTGCTGTGAATTAAAAAGCGATAATGATTTGCTTCATTTGATGCCATAGTTTTTACTCACCCTTGAAAGACAGACATCATAATCTGAATGATTTACCATTTATGAAATCCCTGGAATGTGGGCCGTTATGGATAATTGATTCAAGATAATAGATTGATTTGATAGTGACTCAGCTTCGACGTAAATAAATTTATGCGCAATTTTACAATTTTACAATTTTTTCTACAATTTTATGCGCAACAAATCAGTGGTCAGGTCTTCAAATTTTTAACAAATTATCTGCTCAAAGTAAAGAGCAAATTTTACACTTAAAAAAGCAAAAGCTTTAAAGCCACTTAATAAGCTGTAGTCTTGTTTCCAATTTTTTGGGGGTAGGCAACTGGCCCCTCTTGCCCCCCCCCCCCCTCAACGACGCCACTGATTGAAACTCCGATTCTCTTATTTGTCATTGAAATGCCCAATAAGCACTGATAACGTCGTATTTCTCGCGTTTTTGATTAACATATTAACGCATAAATATTGAACTGCCCCCAAATAAAGGAAAAAAGAACTGACATAAATGTGCTAAGAATTATGACTGAAATTAGTTGCATTTCACACCTCACCAGCGGTACTTTTGGGACAAGCTTTATCAGCTTGCTACTGAGAATGTGTGCTGAGAGTAGAATAAAGTGAATTCAAGCAAAATATGTATTTTCTCACGATTTAGAAATTTTGCGGGCACGTATAAGCGGTACCAATCCACTCTCGTTACCAATTTTTATTATGCAGTGGTGCTAATTGAAAGGGGTGGGGAAGTGGAGGGTACAAGCCCCCCAGACTCTGTCCCCAGGCAGATATGAAAAAAAATATCCTGTTTTGAGGGGTATTTTTGTTTCTCGATAAAGTTTTTTTTTCTTTATATTTTCACTGCAAAACCGACAAAATTTGCCCCCCACCCACTATAGATTTTAGAAAAATAATTTTGCCTCCCGAAATGACGCCACTGCTGTAAGATTTTTCTCATTTCTGAACAGTATTAGCCATTTCATTTTTAATCAATAAGACAATGTAATTATATTATATTATAATATATATACAATTAAAGATAATGCAATTATATATTTTTGAACGGAAGGTCATTTTGTTTAAAAAAAAAAAATCACGAAACATTAAATTCCACTTAATGATGTCATCCTTTTATGTCCCTCGATAATGTCATTGAAAAGTCAATAGACGAAAATAATATTTGGTAACCTTTGATATAGTATTTCACTGTTTGTTCTATATATTTTGACATGCAATCACATTGAATCTTAAAGATTATAGAATCAGCCATTATTTGCTTCTTGTTTAGTTTTTTTTTTTTAGATACAGGGAAATATTTGAGGCGTTCAGAAAAGAATCTAGTCAAATCCGCTTCGCTTTACTATTTTGAGGTTTTAGGTTGAAAGTACATAGTTGACTCTTCAGCTGAATATCGGATTGAAAATGATTGTCGATCTTGATATTCAGCTGTGTTTGTCAATTATTGTCAAAAGTTGAAAAAACTGTCAGGTTTGTAGATTGACTGGCTTTAACTCTATACAGTCTTGTAAAAAAAAAAAAAAAAAAAAAGCAGCAGAAAGACAGCATTACAAGCTCCTATCTTATTCCTTTACAATTATCCACCAGGGTTGTCAGATGCCTGGTATAAAATAGAACAGCCATATCAGTGTAAATGCACTGAGAGGATCGTTCTTCAATCAAAATTACATTGACGGTGCAATTTTGAAAAAATAGCTTGCTCTGAAGAATCCAATCCGCAGCCCCCCCCCCCCCCCCAAAAAAAAAGTGCCCAAGTCGTGCAAATGAACTCGATCTGGCAAAACTATTTTTGACACACAGTCATTGTTTTATTTACTCGCCTGTCCGCACTTTGACGGTAAATCAAGCCGCTCATGAGCACTAACGACAGGTGAAACTTGAAACTGAACCTTAAAAAAAAAAAGATTAGGACAATAATATATGCATTTAAAGATAATGCTTTTAATGATGATTCCAGATGTATTCACTGATTTTAGATTTTCTGCCAAAACTTTTCTACATAAGGAATTAGCATTATTTAAGTCACAAGGTCGAAATAAGCATGTTCGAGCACCCCAAAACGAAGGTCTCGAGTATCTCTCCGCAGAAACACGATTTTTTATTTCTTTTGAGAAGGGTTGTCCCTGGTGCGTGTTTTTTTTTTGGGGGGGGGGGAGGTTGATCGTCTTAACCAAAAGTCGTAAATGGCTCCATTGAAGCAAATTGACAGTCGAAGTGATGTTCACGCGTAACGGAAAGGATTGAGCTACATCGAAGTGTAGATTTCTGACAATTTGTGGTGCAAAATATTTTCGGTGCAAAGAGGACTAAAGAGGTCCCACTTGCTATCGAGCAGCAATTCGGAAATAGCCAATTGCTTTAGAGCCGTCGAAAAACTATTCATAAAACCGTCCAGTTCTAGAGGTCATTATTACCTCTGCGTGTCTGCGTGACACCTCGCTCTTTACGCTAAAGTTTTTTTTAGTACTTTTAAAAAAGCTTCTTATTGTTTCAATTAAACGACCCTTGGGTTCCAGGAGTCATTGTTAAAGAATTGGGACAAAATTCAAACTTTAGCATACAGATCTAGGTTTTGAGAAATGGGCAACCCCCCTTTATATACGTAATAATTTCTGTTCGTTTTAAGTTTTAATGTTGCTCCTTACTTTCAGTCGAAAAAAACTTGTTTTTTTTATTTGTCTTCTGCTCGTTTTTTAAATAATGCCAGGAAATCTGGCCCCACCTCCATGGAGAAACCCCTCCGCACGGAAATATTCTCTAGATAATTCGATCCTGGTGAAAATTTACCCCGGACAATTACTCTTAACCACTCCGCACGTAAAATTGACACGGAAAAGAGAAAGCAAGGCATATAAAATAAATTTGTATAAAAATTCTGGAAAATTCCCGAAGTGCATAATTTCCCCTGATAAATTCACTCCCTGGAAATTTCCCTCCCCATGGAAAATTTCCCCGCGGGAAAACTCCCAGCAGAAAATATGCCCCCCCCACCCGAAAATGTATACATACATCCCAATGACAAATATCATGTGCAAACAATGTCATTTAAAAGGGCTCTAGAACTTTTAATTTCCGTTCTAATGAGCCCTCTCCCGATATTCTAGGATCACTGTAACGATACGATCACTCCTGGAAAAAAAAAAAAAAAAACAAAAAACACATAAACACTCATCCCTGATCTTTCTTCTGGTAAAAAATACAAAATTCCACATTTTTGCAGATAGAAGCTTGAACCCTCTACAATAGGGTTCTCTGATACGCCGAATCTGATGGTGTGTTTTTCATTTTTTTTCTTGTCATCCAACAATCTCCCGTACCCATAACTATAGTTTGCATACCTCGGATTCTCTTGTTACTTTTGCCGATGATACCACCCTTATTACTTCTGGGAGAACAGAGGATGAGATTCGTACAAAGTTAGTGGACGTCTTCGATAGAGTTTCATTTTGGTTTGATTCCAACTCTCTTGCCTTAAATGTTTCTAAAACTAGTTTTTTAGTTTTTTCTCGTATATCCCCGGCTTGTCCTCAATTATCTGAAATTCATATATCCAAAGGCTTTATTAGTAGACCAAAGGATGGCCATGTCCGTTTCCTAGGTATCCTCCTAGATGAAAATTTATCTTTTAAACACCATATTACTACTACTACTAACAACTCATCGCAGCACCAAGCCGCCTGAGGCCAACACAGCTACGCACGCTCCTCCTCCACCCCAATCTATTCAAAGCCTCCCTTTTTACACCCGCCCACGAAGTTCCCATTTCCTTTAAATCTTTCTTTATGACGTCCTCCCAACCCAGACGGGGACGACCTGCTTTCCGTTTAGCCCTAGATGGTTGGCCGAAAAGAACAATCTTCGGCAATCTGTCATCCTTCATCCGAACAACATGCCCTAACCACCTCAACCTTTCTTTCATTATAGACCTAGAAAGCGGTATTGAACCACATTTTTCGTATAGCCTATTGTTTGAAATACGGTCAGTCAGCCGGGTACCCAGAACAATCCTTAAGCAATTTCTCTGGAAAACATCTAGCAAATCTTCATCCGCTTTTCGGAGCGTCCATGCTTCAGAGCCATATTTGACCACTGTCATCACTGTAGCTTCTAAGATTCTAATCTTGGTTTGCAGACTTATCTTCCTATTCTTCCAGACTTTTTTTAACTGTGAAAAAACACCCTGAGCCTTGGCTATTCTATTTTTAACATCTTCACTGCTCCCACCATCTTTACTAATAATACTACCAAGGTAAGTGAAACTGCCCACCTGATCAATCTTTTCATTACCCAACGTCACCTTTTCATCTTCACTTATTCCTAGCCTTAGTGACTTGGTCTTCCTAACATTAATTTTCAAACCAATACTAGCACCCTGAACTCGCAAAACCTCTAAAACTTCATTCATTTTGCTCACACTTTCATCTAGGATGCTTAAATGATCAGCATAATCCAAGTCCAGGAGACTTTTTCCTCCCCATTTGATTCCGTGGTCTCCCATTGCCTTTCCTGTGCTCCTTAAAACAAAGTCCATCAAAATAATCCATATAAAGGGGGATAGAACACAACCTGCTTAACTCCTGATTTAATACAAAACCAGCTGCTAACCTCATTTCCTACCTTAACCGCAGCAGTGTTATTCTCGTACATAGCACTAATCACTTTAATGTATTTGTCTGGTATACCATACAAGGATAAAACCTTTACTAAAGCTCCTCTATCAACAGAATCGAACGCTTGCTCATAATCTATAAAACTGAGGACCAAAGGTGTTTGAAAACTTAGGCACTTCTCAATTATTAACCTAAGAGTGAAAATTTGGTCAACACATCCTCTACCTTTTCTAAAACCGCACTGCTCTTCTCTTAAAACTTTGTCTACGGCATCTCTCAGTCTAAAAAGTATCATATTACTAAGCAATTTGCTACCTACAGAGACCAGACTAATGCCTCGATAATTACCACACTCACTTTTATCACCTTTCTTATAAAGTGTCTTAATTAAGGTTTTCCTAAAATCATTAGGTACTTCCCCTTTTTCAAAAATCATATTCATAATCTCCAATAATTTATTTCTAACCTCAGAGCCACCATATTTAAGAAACTCATTTACTACCCTATCAGCACCTGGAGCCTTATTATTCTTTAATCCTTTTAGTACTGTTTCTAATTCCTCCTCACAAAACAAATCTTCCTTCACATCCAAGGTATCACAAACTTTTTCATTTTCCTCTATATTTTTTCCTGCAACTCTATCACGGTTAAGCAAATTCTCAAAATGTTCGGCCCATCTCGCTTTAGCTTTTGTCTTATCGCTAATTGCCACCCCATTCCTATCTTTAACTGGGACAAGTCCGGATTGACTACTACCTCTCAATTTGTTAACGTGCCAGTACAATATTTTACCATTATGCCGTCTAGCTGCATCTTCTAAATCCTCGGCAATTTTATCCATGGCCTCCACTTCACACCTCCTTAGTTCATATTTCAATGCTTTCTCCACTTTCTTTACATTTCTTTTGTTTTCATGTGATCTATCACTCAGATAATTCTTGTACAAGTCCTTTCTCCTTTCTATTAAACTTAAAGCTTTTTCACTAATATTCTTAGCTACAGTTCTAGCTTTCTTCCCTAATACACCTTCAGCAACTTCACAAATTATTTTTCTAAAATTATTCCAACCATCTTCCACATTATCAAATTTTAAACTCTCAAGTTTAGTATTCAACTGTTCCTGGAAAGTTTCTCTCAAATTCTCATCCTGGAGTCTACTAACATCATAACTTCCCGGGAGGTAATTACCCTTCCGATATTGATTTGATTAAAATGAAGGTATGCATAAACCTCGTCATTCTAAGAAAATTAAAACATATATTTCCAGGACCAATTCTAAGAATCCTATTTCATAGCTTAATTCATTCTTATGTTTCCTATTGTTCAGTCATATGGATGTCTACTTTCCCTTCTTTTCTCAAACCGCTTTCGAATGCTTATGATAAAGCTATAAGTCTTATCCAGGATGTAAATCGTTCGGCAACTAAACCGTTACTTGATATTAAAAAACTTTATATTCTTTCCTGTACGTCTTTCGCTTTTCTTCAGCTCCATGGTGATATTCCTAGGTCCCTTCGGTTTACGTCTTCTTTTGTATCTGATCGGTCAAATTATCAACTCCGTAGTTCTCTAAATATCCAAATTCCCCATACACCAACAATAAGATCCGATCTTAATCCTCTTGTTGCGTGTCATTTGACATAGAACACCCTTCCCGATTCGGCTCGAGAATGCCACTCGTTGGCACCTTCAAAAGACTAGTAAAAAAATATTTGTTTTCATGTGATTACTTTTCTTTACTTTTGCCTGCTGCCAATAGTTTTTTTTTCATTTATTTTGTTTGTTTTTTGTTGTATATATATATATATATATATATATATATATATATATATATATATATATATATATATATATATATATATTATATATATATATATATATATATATATATATATATATATATATATATATATATATATATATATATATATATATATATATATATATATATTATTATATTATTTATATTATATATATATTATATATATATATATATATATATATATATATATATATATATATATATATATATATATATATATATATATATATATATATATATATATATATATATATATATATATATATATATATAGATGTTGTGGTTCATTGTAGTTTGATAAAGCTTATTTAGTCAACTCTTTTTTTTCTCTCCGCTTTATGAAGCAAATGCTTTACATGTTAAGAGTTCAAATGCTTATGTTTATATGTTTAAATGTTAATGTTATGTTTATATTGTTTAAATGTTAAGCGTTCAATGTTTATTTGATCTTTTCATAATCCCCCTCCTACAGGCCATGGAGCCTTTGTGGAGATTTGTAGATTGTTATGTAATTATTTTACTGATATATGGAAAATAAATCTATCTATCTATCTAAATCTATTTATTAAGATTACTTGACTTTTAGAGGGTGTCTCCCCCTTTTTTGAAAATTAGGAAAGTTTTCTCAGGCTCGTAACCTTTGAAGGGCATGAGTAAACTTGATGAAATTTATATGTTTGAAATCAGTATACAAAAAGGAAATTCTTTTGATATATCGATTGGTATCAAAATTCTGTTTTTTTTAGAGTTTCGATTACTATTGAGCCGGGTCGCTCCCTACTTATAGTTCGTTACCACGAACTGTTTGATTTGGATAAAAACTAGTTTTTCTTTCAAATTCAGTATAAATGAGAAAAACATAGTGATTCTCGCTGCGCTGGTTGTAGCTCGGCGTTAAACTTTAGTGTAAAGAGAGGCAGGGTTAGGGGTAGGGTGGTGTTTCTCTTCCTTAATGCTGCCCTTTGTCTTCATATGGATAAAAAAAAATTGTTCTTCTTTTAAATTCAGTCTAAATGAAAAAAAAAGAACTAGTGACTCTGACCATATCACTCTTGCAGTACATGTAATAGATCTGTCATTTGAAAAAAAGGTCCTATGTTGTTAAAGCATTTCTACTATACAAGAGAACCCTAAAAATGGCAGACAATAAACCCATAAAGCTACCTTAAGGTGGGTATATAGTTTTTTTTTGTGGGTACGTAGTAGGTATGTTTATTGTCATGGTCTTCTAAAAACTTTTATTGTCATGGCAGTTTTGGTCGTCTAAAAACTTTTGAGACATGTATTATTATTAGGATTGTTGAAATTGCTTTGTAGCATTTTCGGCGTTAGGTATCCAATAGTTAAATAAAGTAAGCTCTGACAGTATGATGTATAGTCACTTTATCTTAGACTATTGTAAGCTTGTCAAGTGTTTACGCAGGTTAATCATTTGAAAGAATGATGCAGCTAAATATGGCAGTGTCAACTGTTTGTCAGTTTTTTTTTTTTTACTTTGTAAGATTATTTTCATGGACGAACACGTTTTTAGTAATGGTGTTTTCTAAGCTAAATAATATATAAATAAATAATCAAAGAACCTGTCGGGTGACACATATAAAAAAAAGCATAGTATAAACTCGGGGACCTGCACAAGATTGTTTTCGGGAGGAGGGGGTATTCTGGGGGGCAACAATAAAAAAAAAACATTTAATTTTATAATCTGAATAAGACGTATGCAGTACACTCTTTTAGGAGGATCGAAAAACATTATTTTGATCTCCTCTCAAACCCAAAAGTCAAAGTTGGCTTCGTCTCCCCCCAAACACGAAAAAAGTTTCAATTTGACCCCCCCCCCTCTACGTAACTGGATGGCCGCATCAAAGCAACACGTTTAGAAATACTCATTTACAAAGGAGGTTTCGGGAACCTCATCCCCGAAATCTCTATAAGATTACCGCAACTTCCCCCGTTATATTATTCATTACTTATTCATCAAACAAAATCTATCTCATAATCTTTAGAGCCAAATAAAATATTAGGCATCAAACTGGACCAAGCCAACATGCTCAGTTTAGGCATATGGGATTTAAATATCCAGATATGACTAAAAATGTCACATATTGTATGCTTCATCATTAAAAAAGAAAAGAAGTGAAACATCAGGTATTGAACTGGACCAACAAAACCAAAATGCTCAAATATAACCAAACATGTCACATAATACCATTTTATTTATGATATTGAATCAGTGCATGGTAATAATTCAAACGAAATAGTGTATATGGGGTAGGATTGTACCTGGAAGTAACAAGTTTGAACCCCATGCCGACCTATGATTTTTTTTTTTTTTTAAATATGTGTTTTTCTCGCTATCTAACTTTTTTCAAAGTTACTTTTCCTTCAGCCAGGAAGTGTAATTGGGGGTTGGGGGCCAACCGTCCTGTGCTTTCGAACACCCTTCCTGTTTCTCCTCCCACCCTTTGAATCGAAGTTACCTCTCACGGTACTAAACGTGGATTTCTGTTTATCTAAAAAGTTTCAATTGGAAGCTTCTCATTTCGGTTTTATGTATTTGCTAATTGCTTGAAGAAAAACCTTGTCAAAAATGTCACATGTGTAACTAATAGGCGTTTATATGCAAAGTATATTTGCATAAATATCTTTCGCGTTTTTTATCATTTGACACGTTTCTAAAATTTTGAAATTGTCACTCCTTTTTTGGTCCAAGGAAAAGAAGAAGAAACAACTGATGATCAAATCGGTAGCTGTGTGGTCCTAGTCTTTCTTTTGTAAGATAATTTCTTTTGTAAGAGTTACACAATATATCTTTTTGTCAATTTTTTTGTAAGTCTGTATATGCTGTTATTTTTTTAATGTCCCCTCCACCGAGTAAAGTCCTGAGAATCTGTCTGATATAGAGCATGGATACTGTTTGAGATGCAGCTATGGGACCATTCCCGCCCCCAAAAGAAGAAATTTAAGTTTTAGGCTCTTGTCCCTTTAGTTTTAGTTAAGTTTTAGACACATACGAAAGTTTGTTGGTTTTTTGTTTGGTGGGGGGGGATTTAAAAAAATACGATAATTTCAATAAAAATTATCCAGAAATTTAAGAAAATTTAGTATTTTTGGTAAGAGGTGGAGGGGAGCGATCCTTCACCCCGTGTACGTCCGTATTTCGCATCACAAGATAATGAGAAATATTTGCCACCATGGACGCCCATAAGCTGAATTCCAGGGGGGGGGGCAAACCTCGTCTAATTGGCACTTTTAATGCTATATAATAGAAATGTCAGAACAAAAAATATAAAAATAAGGCAGTATCATTCAGCCAGGGGGGCGGGTGCCCCCCCCCAACCCCCCCCCCCCCCGAGCCCCCTAGTTTTGCCTGACCCCACCCCCGGCCCCCCGGCGCCCCCCCCCGCAACGGTAATAATCAGCTAGGGAAAATAAAATTAAAAAGTTCAGCCCAGGGGGGCGGGTGCCCCCCCCCTGCCCCCCCCCCTATGGCCGCCCATGTTTGCCACCCCATTTGTTATTCACGTTCCTTACTAACAAATAATTGATATATTATTCAAGTCCGGACTTAATGTTGTATAATAAGCTATGGAAAATAAAATTAAAAACATTCTTCATATATGGTTTTATAGTGTTAGTAGCCAAGGTCACATCTTGGATTTTTTATTCGGGAGAGGGGGAGGGTGGGGTACAAAAACACAATTTTTTTTATATATATGCATTTTTGTTACGTTTTTACGAGTCAGACAAAATTTTTTATGGGACAGATGGTCAAACACCTAATCCCCCTGAATACGACCTTGTTAGTAGCCAGTGTCAATAACATCCCAGAAATTGATTGTGAGGATGTTTTTTTCTAATTTTGTATCAATGCCAACTATTTCCAAAAAACATATATGTGATAATTTCACATTCTGTGATCGTCTGTAAATTATAATTATAATTACAAATGGCTTCACGAAGCCCCATATCTTATTTCCATTAATTACTACCAGCTGGCGTGGAAAGTTACTTTTGACTTGATTTTTTAGTGGTTACTTTTCCTGAAATTTTGCCCCAAAACGCATTTCTTTTGTATCCCGTATATAAGAAGACAATTTGGTCAATAACAAGAAATGCCCCCATCCCCGTGTTTTTGGTATAAGAAATACCTCATATTTTTATTAACGCATCGTATAATTTGGCTGGCTGTAAGAAGCTTACCATTGAAGGAAAGAGAACTTACTGTACTATTCCACTTGCTAATTTTTTGTATGTTGACGCCCCCTGCTGCTATTGCTTATCACGTTCCCGCCTCTCAAAATCCTAAATTTTCCAAGTTTCTAGGCACCTCTTATTGAAACTATTTTTTGCCCCCCCCCCTCACCCGCATAAAAGTCATGCGTACGCGCCTTGGTTATGCCCTATGTCTCCTCTTGTATTCCTCTGCACGGATATGTCAGCAATGGTTCGGTTGATTACAATTATAGGTGTGGATTGGTCTAAAGAGAACAGAAACAAATTTCAGCCCCCCTCCCTTCCTGGTGTCTCATATATCTTTGTGGATTCCCCTATACTTTTATATATATATTTTTATCTTATAGACATACAATAAGCTATTATATGATATTGTTTGAATCTTAATTGGACATAAATAAAGACCAGAACACATCAATTCAATTCGATATTAGTAAGGACTTTAGTGACGTATTTAATTTAAAACATAAATAAACCAAGACAATTTCAGCTATTCAAGGGGTTTTGCATCAATGCGGCCAGTGACTGTTCTTTTACATATTCTAACATCACCTAACATCAGCCACTTATGTGGAAAGAGATTATGCCCCCACACCTTCCCCAAGGAAACTAAACGGTGTTTACCGTAATATTTCTTCGGGTGTGTCTTTTTTTTTGCAGTTTTTATGCGATTCACCATATTATGAAATAAATCCATGCGTGTGGGCCTACGTCAAAGCTGTATCCAGTGGGTTTGACCCCCCCCCCTCCCGAAATGTTCGTACTACTTGTAAAAACGTAACAAAAATGAGTATAAAAATTATACGTTTTTTAAAGTATTTTTGTAAACAACACCCTCCCCCCAAAAAAAAAAAAATCCTGGATACGACCCTGGCCTGCGTTATTGTGTTACTGTTACCTTTGAATGCTTATGTGTAGAATTTGTTTTGAAGTACCGTACCTAAGACGTGTCGGTATTGGGCATCCCAAAGCTGTGTCTTTTGTATGACCTATCCTGATTAAAAAAAAAAAAACGTATTTTCATTCTTACTTTAAAACAGACTATGTTTTTCGCGTTTTCAATGCGGGTAATTTGGCAATATCCCAGCACTCTAAACCTGTACTTGTCCAACCTTGGGGGGGGGTATTCAGCCCACTTTACTCCTTCAGTTTTGGCCCTAAATTACATTTATTATACAATCCCATTTTACATCATATCAATTTATTAAATTTTGTCATCTCCTTCCTCCATCTGGCCCCTTCCTTCCCATCAAGAAAGCTCTTCTCGAGCACAGCTATCGCAACAAAAGAATCCATGAACAAGAAAGTAATAACCAAAAGACAATATCCTAGAAAATCGTTGCTTTCAGGTTTGAATCCACAAGGTGGGCATAGGGGGCCAGAAAATGTTTTTATTTTGATGTCCTTGATACTTTAATATATGCATGGAAATTCAATGTCTGTTTAGAACCACTTAGCAAACAGTTTTATTGATTATCTCATCTTAGAAATATTGTCTTAGGTTATATCTTATTTTAGAAAAAAATATCTTATATCTTAAGATATATTACAATATCTTATATTATGTTATTAGAACAGTGGCGGATCCAGGGGAGGGGCGAGGGGGGCGCGCGCCCCCTAACATAGTCTAAAGTAGTGTAATTTACTTAATTAACGGAAGTTTGCATTTATTAAACTTGCTCCTTATTCAAGTTTATCGGATCAACCTATTTTGCACCCCCCCCCCCCTAAAAAAATCCTGGATCCGCCACTGTATTAGAATATCGTATATTATCTTATACTAGGTATATTATCTTATATTATTAGAATATCTTATATCTAGAATATCTTACATTAGACATTATATTATTTTATATTATAGAATATCTTATATCAGAATATCTGATTCTTATATCTTTGAAAAGTTTAGAATATATATTATCTTAGAGTAATATCTTATCTTAGAATAAGATTATCTTAGAATAATATCTAATATTAGATAGAAATATTGAACATTGGTTCCCATAAGCTGAATTTTAGGGGGGGGGGCTTAGCTGGTCTAATCAGCACTTCCAATGCTGCATAATAGAAATCTCAAAACAAAAATATAAAATATAAGGCAGCATCATTCAGCCAAATGGGATGGATGGAGCCCCCCTCTGCCCCATATGGGCGCCCATGATATTGAATACCATGTAAATATCTTATACGACCTTTATGTGCGACAGTGACGTTAATATGTTTGGGATTTTAGTAGGCTGAGTTAGTGTCACGTGTTGGTAGAGGGTTGGTATTTAGCCTTCAAAGTCATGTTCTTTTGCACGATCAATCCTGAACCCTAAATGGCAGCCCAAATTTGCATTCCTGCCTTAAAAGGAGTAAATCGTTTGTTGTATTTATAGTTTTGCCAAAATTTGGCAAAGGTTAAGCCATTCTAGCATTGTATTTGCGCAGAATATAAAATATATTTAAGTAGGAGAAACGTGTTAACCAACCCAAATGATGTTTATCAACTACCCACATAGATGATGTAACCATGGGTTTTGATCTTTAAAATTATTCGCTTTTTAAAAACGATTTGTGGAAGTTTGCCACGAAAAAGGATTTATTATTTTGTCATAATTATCCTGTTGTGGTTCTTTTAGTTGGTCTGATTGGAAATTAATTTGTTGAAATGGTGGATCAGTTTTATGACTCGCTGTTTAAATTGTCGGTTGATCACGAAATACGGTGCTTACTATTGAACCCAATAGACCAAAAACGTATCTAACTGCCTCATAAAACACCAGCGACTAAACATGGCATCTCATGCCATGTATTTATTGTATACTTAATCCATTACAAAAATTTTCATCTAAGATTCTTATATGCCCCAAAAAAATACAATAAAGTGAAAATTTAGCTGATTATACCAGTTAGTCAATTAGTCCTAGTTCCGCCCCAGCTGAGCAGCCCCCGAAAAGCAGAGACATCTGAAAGTCACAGGTATTTGAAGTCCTTTGGCTTCGACCGTGTTTACCGCAGATCCAAGTGTAAGATTTTTTTTTTTTTTTTTTTTTTTTTTTTTTTTTTTTTTTTTTTTTTTTTTTTTTTTTTTTTTTTTTTTTTTGCAGTACCGTGACTTATCACAGAAAATAATGATTTATGAGTTTAAACAAGGCTGAAAAAAATAAAATATATTTTTGTACAATGGATTGTAATATCTCTTGGTTTATGAAGTCTGAGATATCTGTAACTTTTAAGACTGAATATATAAGTCGAACCTGATATATTTATCAGGCTGTAAGACAGATATTTTGAACTGAAATTCATCGACATATTTTTCGGGACCTTTTTTTTTTTTTTTTTTTTTTTTTTTTTTTTTTTTTTTTTTTTTTTTTTTTTTTTTTTTTTTTTTTTTTTTAATAATTTATGTGGAAAAATCCGCATAAATTATAATAAAATATAATTTATTATTTATATAAAAAATAAATAAAAAAAATATAGTGGAAAAATTTATGAAATAAGCTCTTATATTATTCTTTTTTTTACGCATAATTTTTTTTTAATAAATTGTATCCTATTAATTTTTTATTATTTAATTCGTTTTCTTTCCAAAACTACGGTAAGTTAGACTTTGGGAGATTTGGAAGTTCTATTTTAATATTTCAGTTTTTAAATCCCGATCCCATGAAACCTTAATTTCTTTCACGTAATTTCCTACTTACTTGACTTGTGTCTCCTGCCGGGCGCTGCTCGGCGTAGAGAGTGACGTCTGCCTCCTCCATCCACTTTGGTCCATGACAAGCGTTTGCACATCGCTCAACCTGATATATGCCATCGTCAGGAACTCGGACAGGCTGTCAGACCATCGTTTCTTCGGTTGGCCGCGAGGTCGCTTCAACCGGCTTTGACAGGGTCGAAGTCATGGATCGTTTTCGCAGGTATGTGTGGAGGCATTCGAAGTAGGTGTCCGAACCATCGTAGTGTTCGCTCGGCTGCTTGGGTCGAAAAACCGAGACTGCTTGGTGAGCTGCAGCAGCTTCTCATTGCTGACGAAGTCGAACCTTCGTAGACCTTCGATCCTCCTCAGGCTCTTCGACTGAAAGACATCAATTGCCTTGAGGGTTGCGGCTGAAGCTTGCCACGTCTCAGCTCTATAGAGCATCACAGAGCCGACGAGGGCGTTGAAAATCCGAAGCTTCGTTGTGCGACTGATGTTCGGTTTTCGCCAGAGGTGACGGTTCTGTCTGCCCATGGCAGAAGACGCTTTGGATATTCTCGCTTGTAGTTCAGGAAGAAGCGAGCCATCTGAAGAAATTATGGAGCCCAGGTAGGTGAACCTTTGGACAACTTCGATGCTAGTGGTACTATCCAGGCTAACTGAAGGATTGGCAGCAGGAGAGGATGGGTTCTATGGCCATAATTTTCGTTTTA
The DNA here is from genome assembly GCA_027921565.1 of Artemia sinica. NCBI lineage: Eukaryota > Metazoa > Arthropoda > Branchiopoda > Anostraca > Artemiidae > Artemia > Artemia sinica. Next base: position 67,519,861 of record CM051261.1, on the reverse strand, counting down.
GTCCAGTTTCTTTTTTATCCGCAGTCCTACTTTTGCAGCCTCTTCTCGTAGGATTCGAAGTGCTTCCAGCAACTGCTCCATGGAGTCCGCCAGAATGGCCAAATCATCGGCAAAATCAGCATCTGTAATGACACGATCTCCAAACTTGAGTCCAAAGCTGAGACGTGAAGTAGTCCTTGTCATAACGTAGTCTATGATGACATTGAAGAGCTCTGGGGCAACTGCACATCCTTGGCGCACTCCTGTCGTGATTTGGAAGAACGGGCTGCGGCGGCCGTTCACTTGAACACAGCTCTCCGTCCCATGGTGTAGAGCTTTGAAGAGTCTGCAGTATTTCTCAGGGAGGCCTGTCGATTCTAGAATCCGCCAAAGAGCTTCTCGGTCCACTGAGTCGAACGCAGCACGGAAGTCGACGAAGGTAAAAAAAGCTTTTTGTCGGAACTCCGTGGCTTTTTCTATGATTTGTCGGATCGTAAAAATCTGCTCGATGGTTTGAACGGTCCGACATGAAACCAGCTAGCTCCGGTCGCCGGATTTTACGAATGATATTTCGACATCGATCTAGCAGGACCATTGAGAAAAGTTTTCCCGGGACAGACAGTAGGGTTATTCCACGGTAGTTCGAGCAGTCGCTTCTAGAACCTTTCCTCTTCCATAAAGGGATAATGACACCCTTCCGCCAATCTTCGGGAATTATCTCGGTTTGCCAGATTGTAGAGAACAGGGTGTGGAGAAACAGGAGCTTAACAGGACCTGTATATTTTAGCAGCTCCGAACTCAGGCCACAGATATCGGCAGCTTTATTGTTCTTGAGCCTTTTTACTGCATTTCCAATTTCTGAGGGGCTGAAAGGCTCGTCTGGAGGAGCATCTGTTTCGGATCTCGGACTGCCAGGTTGGCTGGGACTATCAATAGGAGGCATAGACGGGCTAGTGTTGTTCAGGAGTGAGCAGAAGTGGTCCTTCCACCGCTCGAGACAAGAACCCTCATCAGAGAGAAGTGTCCCATCCCTGGATAGGACGGTTCCCAATGCTGATGTTTTATTTTCTGTGAGATCGCGGAGGTGCTTGAACAGGCTACCCATGTCTTCTTTTTTGCTGCTAGTTCGATTTCATCGGCTTTCCTTGCAACAAACTGAGTTCGGTCTCAGTGAATAAGTCTGTTCCGCACTCCATTGAGCCTTCGATAGGTGGCCATGTCCCCAAGAAGTCTTGCCCTCCGCCTTTGCTCTATGACCTGCAGTGTTTCGTCAGTTAGCCACGATTTCTTCGGGAAACTTCGCTTGCCAAGCACCAGCTGTGCTGCTTCGCTGGTCTGCGATTTAAAATACTTCCAGGCGTCTTCGCTGCTGTTGAGTGTGCCAAGGAGCTCAAAGCGATTTGATATCTCAAACACTATACTTCTCGCGAGTATCTGGCTCCTTTAGTTTCCCAATATCCGCTGCTACTGGTTTTCTTTCCGATCGCTGTGCATGGAGGCGAAGCTGGACATCAGCACACACAAGCCTGTGATCTGCATTTCCGAGCTTTGCTGATCTGTAAGTTCTGCAGTTCTTCAGCGATGATCTCCAGCGTTTAGAAATAATGACGTAGTCAATCATCTTCTTTGTGCGACCGTCGTTACTATACCACGTATACTGGTGGATAGTCTTACGTTGAAAGTAGGTGTTTGCGATCACAAGTTCATGGGATCGGCACAGTTCGAGTAGGTGAAGGCCGTTATCGTTCTGTGGGTCGGGGGATACAGGTCCAATTGTGCCACGCCAAACACCCATATCATCTCGCACTGTAGCATTGAAGTCACCGAGAAGAACAGTGACATCGTGGGGGGAAACTGTTGACAGACATCTGGACAGAGCAGAGTAGAACTCTTCCTTGGTTACGTCGTCGGAATCGTTGGTCGGGGCATAGCATACGAAAATTGTCATCTTGCCATGCTTGTGCCCAAAGCGGGCCTTCATTATTCTGTCCGATACAGCTTCGTGCAAGAGTAAGGCCTTTCTTGCAAGGCCGTTTAGCGCGAGGCCAACATCATTTCTTCTCATGCTCCCTCCAGACCAGACTAACGAGTGATTATCGCCTATTCGCTCTTCTCCACTTCCAGTAAGACGGGTTTCTGTGAGGCCTGCAATCGCCACTTTATTCTTACGAAGTTCTTGAGAAAATAGGTTCTTTGATGCAGGTGCATTCAGGGTCAAAAAATTCCAGGTGGCTATTCGAAGCCCCCTTTGGTCTAGAAGGTTCAGTCTGTCAGTCTTTCTGACGTCGTCAGCATGTCCGTTGACGCGCGTAGGTCGAGATCTTAAAAGGAGGTCCGGATCCGAGGCTATGTAGTCACTTTGCGTAGCACTTGATTTTCAGGTGGAGGGTCGCTAGCCCAACCGACCCTAGGCCTGGAATCTGATTAGAGCTAGGTTTAACCTAGATACTGAGATTCCCGGGGTGGGCTCCAACCGCCACATGAGGTTGCAGCCACACTGATAAATACAAAAAAGTTTTCATAATGTGACCCCTGCAGCAAAGGGGCATTCAAAGCCAAATCCTTTCTCTCATCTAGGGTAACAATGTGGGACAAGTAAGCTTAACCCCCCTGATGCTAATAAAAGGCACGCAATATGTACCGAAAAAATTAAGCCAAACAAGGTCTTTTTCAGTCTTGCCCTGGGATAATTGGCTCTTCACCCTTCTCCCCATATAAAATATGAAAGTATGCCTTTTTTTTCTACTCTATCTTTTTAAAGGTGTTTTTGCTGTTTTGCTCCTGTAAGAGTTCGTTCAACTCAAACTTTCTTCTTTAATCTACCTTGATTCGTTCAGCGCTTTTCTCTTTTCCTCCGCGCCAAAACCGCAAATTCCTGGTTTAGTTGATTGCAACTATAAAGCCAAGGAAACAATCAACGAATACAAAGATCAAATGATCTGCTAAAATGATCCTTTATATAAAGTGTTCGGTTTGAGGAGGGCTGTCACTCCTTCGGATTTTTACTAAGATTTAACGTAGAAATTAATTTAGTTTTTGACAGTATAACAGCTAAAACTATTTTCGTTGCGGGTTTTAGTTGAGAAAATGTTGTGAAATTGTAAAATAATTCTTCCTTTTCCTTTCTTCCTTAACTGAGAGGGGTTTAGATTTCACTGTTGAATATTGTGCTTCAATGTTGAAGACTGGTAATAGAGACCGAAATTGTAATATAGCATTAACTGCCTTATTAATTTTTCTAAGTTTTCCTTTTTGTAAAACGTTTAAACAAATAATTATTAACTTAGCAAGTATCTTCAAATGTTTGAGACTGAGTGCCATCTATAATAAATTTACAATAAAATTAAATAGCTAGGAGATACATGGAACCGATGCTTAAAAGTTCGCTTAGGTCATTGAAAAAAAAAAAAAAAAAAAAAAAAAAAAAAAAAAAAAAAAAAAAAAAAAAACAAAAAAAAAAAAAAAAAAAAAAAAAAAAAAAAAAAAAAACACTTGGAAAAAACACTTAACACTTGGAAAAAACACTTAATGAAATATTATTTTTACTTTATCCTGGGATTTTTTTTTCAATGACCGGTTTTCCAAGTATTAAGTACTATTATTAGGTTAATATAGTGTTTCATTTATGTGGTTTAGGATGATCGCTGATCAAATTTTATGTTATTCGTTCCTTTCATTTATGTTATTTTACTATGTTCATGGCCGTATATTTGGCTTTAAAATACACTTAACTGTCTGTCTATCTAACATGCAGAATAATTGTGCCAGACACATTTTGCATGCAGACCCGCTATACTTTACCCCCCCCCCCCCCTAATATGCAAATCTATAGCCTACATTTATTTCTAAAGTAACGAAGAAACTAACGAAAAAACTGGTTTGTTCTCGAGTTTTACGCAGCGTAAACTTGAGTGAGTGGCACATAATTCACAAGTACCAAAATTTCTTCTCCCTACTGAAAAAAAAAAAAAATAATATATATATATATATATATATATATATATATATATATATATATATATATATATATATATATATATATATATATATATATATATATATATATATGTATATATATATATATATATATATATATATATATATATATATATATATATATATATATATATATATATATATATATATATATATATATATATATATATATATGTATATATATATAATGACTGCTATGGGAAGATTGCCAGGCGTATCGGTTTTTTTTTTTGTTTTTTTTTTGTGTTTTTTTGTTTTTTTTTTTTTTTTTCAAGCAATTTTCATTTTTCTTACGAATTTATTAGAACGCGAAAATAATATCGAAAATGCTGGATATGTTCAATGGTAAAGAAATATTAATAAAAACAGGTAGATATATAAAATAAAGAGATAATTAAAATTCAACACCGTACCTTTGGCAATCATAGCGATCCTAATTTACATAAACTATGAGCAAATTTAAAATATGACTAATTGGTTTTGCTTATTTGTGTTCTCGGTTCAACGTGGCAGCACTGACGGAAATATGGTACTACCCTAAAAATTTCTTAATTTTGAAACAGATGGAAAACTGATTTTATTCTGATGTTTTTCGCATTTTAAAAAGGCACCTTCTTAGTTGCCTCGAGGCCAGAGCCTTGGCCTGTGGGTGTTTATGCGTACCCCATTCATTCTAAGATAAGGATTGATTTCAAATTTTTTTTATAACCGATTAAAAACGAATTTTGAGGGGTTGCTGCTTTATGTTTATGATCGCAATTTGTAATAAAAAGAAATCAGTGAGTAGGCCTATATATAATAATCTCAAGATGTGTTATGAACAGCTTCTCTTTTATTCTTTTATTGTTGGAAAATAAAAAAATTGCTGAGGGTTTCAGGAGTAGTGTGATTATATTTTAAACAATTGACCTGTGGTAGCGCAGTGAATTGATCTGTGTTCGCTATTACAGGACAAGTGGTTCGATCCCAGTTTCTGCAGGGCCGACGAGGAAGAAGAACCGTCGGTTAAAAAATTCCCACGATCTATGCCACATCTATATGCCAAAATTGGCCTAACAGCAACTTTTTATTTATATTTATTGTAAAATATTTTATTTATATATATATATATATTTATGCATATATATATATATATATATATATATATATATATATATATATATATATATATATATATATATATATATATATATATATATATATACATATATACATTTATTATATTTATTTATTTCATTAGGGGCATTCGAACCAAGGAATACCTACCCACTACTAACTTTTTGTTAAGAAAACATACAAGAGAAAATTTAACCACCAGGTTGGAATGTTTTTCCCATTCTCCTGCCTCCCCTCAATCTCACAAAGTTCGTAGGCCTAACTGTTTGCTATCATTGCCGAACTTTTATCAATCATCTTTAAAGACAGGTAATTCCTTCAATTTTATCCACACTAAACTTAAAAATCTGCTGTTTAAATTAATTTTAAAAGAATACGTTTTTCTTGACTGTTTACGGTTTAAATTCGCTATAGAAATGAAGTAAAAAGACAAATTAGAGGGTTATTAGAACATACATCATAGTGATATGTCAACTCGTCATTCCCGTGACTGTCTATCGTACTTCAAGACAATATATTCTACCGTAAACTTAATTATATAATTTTTTTTGGTTTGCATTTTTAACTGTTTGTGACAAGTACTCAGCTATGTTTTGCAAAATGGACTACGTACTCTTTATCCAGGTGTATTGTCTAAAGATAGCTTAGGTAGGCTCCTTGTTTGTATGACCGTATCAGAGGCAACGCTATAGCGTTGCCTATAGTAAAGGCCATACGGCTCCAATGTTTTATTATTTTTTTCCCAGAGGCACTTCATATGGAAGGGGGTCGTTGTAGAAACTTCCAAGGGGGCACATTCGGTTGGAAATCGAGAGTTCTAGTGCCCCTTTTAATAGTCGAAGGTGATTGGAGGACAACTAGCCACCCCCCCCCGCAAGTCCATCATTCTCCCAAACACATCCAATCAAAATTTTGAGATAGCCATTTTGTTCAGCGTAGTAGATTTCCAGATGGAAAATATGTTTTTGAAGAGGACACTCCCCCACAACCCTCAAGCCAAGCGTTTTAAGTAATGCCCTGGGGCCTATAATTTTTTTTATAGAAGGTGTTGTCGTAGGCACTTCCAAACAGGCTCATTCGATTAGTAATTCAAAGGACTAGTGCCCTTTTTAATAGTCGAAAGTGATTGGAGGGCAACTAGCCCCCCCCCCACACCCATCATTCCCCCGAACACATCCAATCAAAATTTTGAGATAGCCATTTTCTTCAGCGTAGTTGATTTCCAGACAGAAATTATGTTTTTGAGGAGGACACTCCCCCACAACCCTCAGGGCAAGGATTTTAAGTTATGCCCTGGGGGCATATAAGGTTCTTATAATAGGCGTTGTGTCGCAGAAACTTCAAAAAAGGCTCATTTGATTGGAAATTCAAAGGGATAGTGCCCTTTTTAATAGTCGAAAGGGATTTGAGGGCAACTAGCCCCCCCCCCACGCCCATCATTTCCCCGAAACACATCCAATAAAAATTTTGAGATAGCCATTTTGTTCAGCGTAGTTGATTTCCAGATAGAAAACATATTTTTTGAGGGAACACTCCCCCACAACCATAAGGGTGAAGGGTTTTAAGTAATGCCCTGGGGTATATAAGGTTTTTATAGAAGGCGTTGTCGTAGAAACTTCAAAAAAGGCTCATTCGATTGGAAATTCAAAGGGCCATAGCCCTTTTTAATAGTCAAAAGTGATTGGAGGGCAACTAACCCCCCTCTCACGCCCACGTTTTCCCCAAACACATCCAATCAAATTTTTAGATAGCCATACGTAGTTTTAAGTTCTGGAAATTAGATCTTTGAGGATGACAACTCCCCCACAGCCCTCAGGGCAAGGGTTGTAAGTTATGCCCTGGGGGCATATAAGGTTTTTGTATAGACAACGTTGTCGTAGAAGCTTCAGAAAGGGCTCATTCGATTGGAAATTTAAATGGCTAGTTCCATTTTTAATAGTCGAAAGGAATTCTAAGGCAACTGACACCCCTTCCACGCCCACCATTTCCCCAACTACATCCAATCAAAATTTTGATATAGCCATTTTGTTCAACGTAGTTGAAAGTTTTGGAAATTATATGTTGAGCAGGACACTCCCCCCACAGTCTTCAGGGGCAAGGGTTATAAGTATAAGTAAACTTCAGAGAGGGCCCATATGATTGAAAATTGAAAGTTCTAGTTCACTTTTTAAGCGTCAAAAGATATTGGAGGGTAACCAGCTCCCCCCCCCCCCAACCTTTTTTCCCAAATGCATCCAATAAAAATTTTAAGATAGCTATTTGGTTAAAAATAGTTCAATGAACATACAACAAAAAATTCCGGTGTCGATATAACTCACCAGGGCCCGGGGGCAGGGGTTGTAAGTTATGTCCTGGGGACATATATGGGTCTAATGGAAGGGATGCTCGTATTAACTTCAAAGAGGGATCATTTGATTGAAAACTGGAAGTTCTAGTTCACTTTTTAAGAGTCAAAAGAGATTGGAGGGTACCTAGCCCCCCGCCCCCCCCCCCCCTCCACGCTCTTTTTTCCTCAAACCCATCCGACAAGAACTTTGAGATAAGTTTTTTTAAATAGCTCAAAGACCATATACCAAAAACTCAGGGGGTCAACACAGCCCCCCAGGGCCTGAGGGTAGGTGTTGTAAGTTATGCTCTGGGGGGAATATATGGTTATTATTGAAGGGATGCTCGTAAAAAATTCAGAGATGGCTCATTTGATTGGAAATTGAAAGTTCTAGCTCAGTTTTCTAGAGCCAAAAGAGATTGGAGGGCAACTAGCCCCCCCCCCCCCCCACGCCCCTTTTCACCCAAATGCATCCAATAAAAATTTTGAGATACCCATTAAGTTGAAAATTGCTCAAAAGTCAGATAAAAAAAACTCAGGTGTCCTCACATCCCCCCAGGGCCCGGGGGCAGGCGTTGTAAGTTATGCCCTGGGGCATATATTGTTCGTATGAAAGGGATGCTCGAATCAACTTTAGAGAGGGCTCGTTTTGATTGGATATTGAAAGTTCGAGCTCAATTTTTTAAAATTCAAAAGAGATCCGAGGACAGCTAGCCCCCCCCCCACGCCTTCTTTTTCAAAACCCATCTGATGAAAATTTTGAGATAGAAATTTTGTTAAAAATAGTTCCAAGGTCGGATAAGAAAAAAAATCCGGTGTCAATAGAACCCCCCAGGGCACAGGGGAAGGCGCTCTAAGTTATGCCCTAAGGGCTTGTATTGTTCCCATGAAAGGGATACTCGTATAAACTTCATAGAGAGCTCATTTGATTGAAAATTGAAAGTTCTAGCTCACTTTTTTAAGAGTCAAGAGAGTTAAACTAGCCCCCCTCCCCATGCTCTTTTTTCCCCAATTCGTCCGCTACTAATTTTGAGATAGCCAGTGTTTTGGAAATTGTTCAAAAATTAGATAACAAAAATGCCCCCCCCCCCCTCAGAGCCCGGGGGATTATCGTTGTAAGTGTTGTCCTGGGGGCGTATATGGTTCTTATGAAAGGGATGCTCGTATAAACTTCAGAGTGGGCTCATTTGGTTGGAAATTGAAAGTTCTAGTTCAATTTTTAAGAGTCAAAAGATATCCGAGGGCAACCCCCCCCCACACACACTTTTTTCCCAAGCCTACCCTATAAAATTTTATAATACCCGTTTCAGTAAAAATAGTTCAAAGGTCAGATAACAAAAATTCCTGTGTCGACGGAACCCGGCAGGGCCCAGAGGCAGGCATAATGAGTAATATTCCTGGGGCATATATAGTTCTTATGGAAGGGATTCTCGTATAAACTTCGGAGAGGGCTCATTTGGTCGGAAATTGAAAGTTCTTGTTCACTTTTTAAGTCAAATGAGATCGGAGGGTAGCTAGGCCCCCCTCCTCTACGCCCTAAATGCATCAGATAAAAATTTTGAGGTAAAATTTTGTTAAAAATAGTTCAAAGTTCTTATAACAACAAACTCCGGTGTCGACACAGCCCCCCAGAGCCCGGGGATAGGCGTTGTAAGTTATGCCCTGGGGGCATATATGGTTGTTATGAAAGGGATGCTCGTATAAACTTCCTAGAGGGCTCATTTGATTGGAACTTGAAATTGAACTTGGAGACACCGGACACCGACACCGGAGATTGGTGTGTGGGGGGGGGGCAACCCCCACCCCCCACACACACTTTTTTTCCCAAGCCCATCCTATAAAATTTTATAATACCCGTTTCAGTAAAAATAGTTCAAAGGTCAGATAACAAAAAATTCCTGTGTCGACGGAACCCGGCAGGGCCCAGAGGCAGGCATAATGAGTAATGTTCCTGGGGCATATATAGTTCTTATGGAAGGGATTCTCGTATAAACTTCGGAGAGGGCTCATTTGGTCGGAAATTGAAAGTTCTTGTTCACTTTTTAAGTCAAAGGAGATCGGAGAGTAGCTAGGCCCCCCCTCCTCTACGCCCTAAATGCATCAGATAAAAATTTTGAGATAAAAATTTTGTTAAAAATAGTTCAAAGTTCTTATAACAACAAACTCCGGTGTCGACACAGCCCCCCAGAGCCCGGGGGTAGGCGTTGTAAGTTATGCCCTGGGAGCATATATGGTTGTTATGAAAGGGATGCTCGTATAAACTTCCTAGAGGGCTCATTTGATTGGAACTTGAAATTGAACTTGGAGACACCGGACACCGACACCGGAGATTGGTGTGGTGTGGGGGGGGGCAACCCCCCCCCCCCCACACACACACACTTTTTTTCCCAAGCCCATCCTATAAAATTTTATAATACCCGTTTCAGTAAAAATAGTTCAAAGGTCAGATAACAAAAATTCCTGTGTCGACGGAACCCGGCAGGGCCCAGAGGCAGGCATAATGAGTAATGTTCCTGGGGCATATATAGTTCTTATGGAAGGGATTCTCGTATAAACTTCGGAGAGGGCTCATTTGGTCGGAAATTGAAAGTTCTTGTTCACTTTTTAAGTCAAAAGAGATCGGAGGGTAGCTAGGCCCCCCCTCCTCTACGCCCTAAATGCATCAGATAAAAATTTTGTTAAAAATAGTTCAAAGTTCTTATAACAACAAACTCCGGTGTCGACACAGCCCCCCAGAGCCCGGGGTAGGCGTTGTAAGTTATGCCCTGGGGCATATATGGTTGTTATGAAAGGGATGCTCGTATAAACTTCCTAGATGGCTCATTTGATTGGAACTTGAAAGTTTTAATTCACTTTTTAAGAGTCAAAAGTGATTGGAGGGCAGCTAGCCTCCCCCCACACTCCATTTATTTTTTTCGCACAGGCACTTCATATAGAAGGAGTCGTCGTATAAACTTCAAGGGTCCTTCTAGTGCCCTTTTTAAGAGTCAAAGTGATCAGAGGGCAACTGCCCTCCCCTCAATTTGAGGTAGCCATTTTGTTAAAAATAGTTCAAAGATCATAAACAAAAACTCCTTTACGTATGATCATTTAGTTAAAAATAGTTCAAAGGTCAGATAAGAAAAACTCCTGTGTCGATACAACCCTCCCCCCCTCCAGGGTCGGGGTAGGCATTGTAAGTATTGCTCTGGGGGCATACATGGTTCTTATGGAAGGTATGCTCGTTTAAACTTCAGATAGGGTTCATTTGAATGGAAATTAAAGTTGTAGTTCATTTTCTCAGAGTTGAAAAAGATCGGAAGGCAACTAGCCCCTCCCGCCCTCCACGCCCTTGGGTGTATCGGATGGACAAACCTATCCGATAAAAATTTCAGGTGCTCATTTTGTTAAAAATGGTTCAACCATCAGATATTAAAACTCCAGGGTCGACACAATCCCCCAGGGCCCAGGGGCAGGCGTTGTAAGTTATACTCTGGGTTATATATATATATATGGTTCTTATAGAAGGGATGCTCGTACAAACTTCAGAGAGGGCTAATTTGATTAAAAATAGAAAGTTCTAGTTCACTTTTAAAGAGTCAAAAGAGACCGAAGCTTAATCTAGTCCCCCTACGCCCTTTTTCCCCAAACCCATCAGATAAAATTTTGAAATAGCAGTTTTGTTAACATAGTTTATACATCAGATAAAAATAAGTCCGAGGTTTACACAAACCCATTTTTTTCACTTTGATATTGTTACTTTGATATCAGTTTTGATACTTTGATGAATATTTGATTTTTTTTTTTCTTTAAAGTTTGATTTTGAAATAAGGAATTTTTAAAAACTTGAATTTTTTTGCAATCAAAAACGAACTAGAATTAATTAAAAAAAAAACTTTCCGAAAAATAAGTTTTTCAAAGAAAAGTAAAGGTTATTTTAAACTTAAGCTCGGTAGATACAAATACCTTTTAAAATTCAAACTCAAAACGACCAGAAATTACTACTAAAGAATACTACTAAATAGAGCAGAAATTAAATAAACAATCATAGCAAAAACATACAACAAGCATAATATAAATGAATAAATAGATCTTAAAGCGAGTAATGCTTAGATTGAATATGAAAATCAAGCTTAAGACGAAAAAAAAATATTTTCCTATTGAAGTATATAAATGAAACTTAAAACGAACAGAATTTAAATAAACAATCAATGCAAACAAACATACAATAGATATTACTGTAAATTAATAAGTAAATCTTAAAACGAGTGAATATTACATTGAATATGCAAATCAAGCTTGAAACGAACAAAAATCACCACGAACACGAGTTTGGGTATGACCTCCTTCTCTCGCTGTAAAAGTCTAAAACCTACTGCATCATTGGCGCTTTACTGAAAACTGTATGCGTCTTGAACAGTCTTGGAAAGTATAAACAACATCAAATTGAATATTTGATGTATAATGATATTAATTGTTGAAAGATCCATCAGTTCAAGAATTTATTTCACTGTAATTGTATTTTTATTTTCAATGCTGTAAGAACTGGAAAAGAAAATATTTGTAATATAATCCGTTTTCAGTTAAGCGCCCATGACGCAGTAGGCTTTTGGTTTTTATTTACAGTTAGGAAAGGGGGGCAGTATCAAAACACTTGTTTGTAGGGAAACTATATTCGTCTTTAACAACTTAAAAAGAGCTAATAAATTGAACAGAATATTTTATGCATAATGGTATTAATTGCTGAAAGCTCATCAGTTCAAAATGTTGCTATAATTTTAATGTTCGTTTTCAATATTAAGTACAAAAGAAAATATTTGTCATAGAATTGGTTTAGGTGGATCTTAAAACTTGCCCCTTCCCTGAAATCCAAAATTTTACCGAATTTCTGGGGACTGCTGACTCAAATAAAAAATTTTATTCCCCCCTCCTAAAAAAAAAATATTCCGAAGAATGCACCTGATCAGAAAAGTATTTAAATCAAATAGGAATGAACACTAACAGTGACACTACACTAACAGTGTGTTTGTGTTTACTGAGAGTAAACACAAACAGTTTCAGAGGGAGTTTCAGAGGGACTAAAAGCAGGCGCAACTCCCTGGGCTTGAGGTCCTATGATGCTATGACGAGTATTCAGCAGTAGTAATATCCATTTGGACAAAACATCCTGCCTTTGACTCTACCTCATCAGCCTCTTGTCCACTTAGGTTCCCTTGGCGCACTTCAAGCGTTTCTAATTTCGAAGGAAATCCAATATACTTCCTGGGGTTTAATAATGTATCTAAGTGTGATTATATCAATCATTTGTCAGCAAGTGACGACAGATAAATGATATAAAAACTAAGAAAAAAAGAAATGAAAAAAAAAATGAGCCAGATGAGGATTAAGGACTTCTGTCTGATTTGCATTGAGCCACAAAAACTCGTTTCAGGACTTTTTTATATATCAAACAGTTCGTGGTAACGAACTGTAAGTAAGGAGCGATCCGGCTCAATGGTAATCGAAACTCTAAAAAAACGGAATTTTGATACCAATAGATACATCAAAAGAATCAAATTTTAATGCTGATTTCAAAATATATAAGTTTCATCAAGTTTTATCTTACCCATCGAAAGTTACGCGCCTGAGAAAAATTTGGCTGATTTTAGAAAAAAAGAAGGAAAGACCCCGTAAAGGTTATAGAATCACACCATCATATCCAGCGTATCAGAGAACCCTACTGTAGAGGTTTCAAGCACCTATCTACAAAAATATGGAATTTTGCATTTTTTTTTGCCAGAAAAAAGATCACGGATGCGTGTTTATTTTTTATTATTATTTTTTATTTTTTTATTTTTATTCCTCTCCAGGGGTGATCGTATTGACCCAATAGTCCTAAAATATCGTGGGAGGGCTCATTGGAACGGAAATTAAAAGTTCTAGTGCCCTTTTTAAGTGACCCAAAAAAATGGAAGGCAACTAGGCCCCCTCCCACGCTCATTTTTTTCCCAAAGTCGCCCGACCAAAATTTTGAGATAGCCATTTCGTTCAGCGTGGTCGAAAATATGATAACAATGTCTTTTAGGATGACTTAATCCCCAGAAGTCCCGGGGGGAGGGCTGAAAGTTATGAACTTTATCCAATATTAACATATAGTATTGGTTATTTGGAAGTATACAGACGTTTTCAGGGGGGATTTTTTCTGGTAGGTAGGGGGGGGTTATATGGGAGGATCTTTCCATGAAGGAAGTTTTCATGGGGGAAGGGACATTGCTATGAAGGGGGCGCCGGAAATCTGGCGCCCCCTTCATAGCAATGTCCCTTCCCCCATGAAGCATTATTAAAGAAAAAGATCAGAAATTAAGTAAAAAAAACAACACGTTTTTCAACTGATCAACTGATTGTGATTAAGGAGTCATTTTTAAAGGATTGGAAAAAAATTCGAACTTAAGTTTAAAGAGCAAGGTATTGACTAGGGGGCGAACCCCCTAATATACGTATTAAAAATCTATGAATATAGAAGTTCGTTACGTAAGTTAGTTCGTAAGTTACGTATATTTATTACTAATAAAACGTTCTTAAACAAAATTAAACAAGTCTTGAGAAAGCCATTTAACAAATAAAAGTAAAATTAATATGCAAATTTGTTTTAATTATTCATGTACGTACGGTGAGCCAAAATCAAACCTGCATTAATTCAAAAACGTACAAAAATTACATAAAAAAAAACAAGTTTTTTTTTAATGGAAAGTAAGGAACGACGTTAAAACTTAAAACGAACAGAAATTATTCCGTTTATGAAGGGGGCTGATCCCCTCCTCAACGCCTCGCTCTTTGCGCTAAAGTTTGACTTCTCACAACTCTATTTTTTTTAAACAATAAAAAAACTTTAGCGTAAAGAGTGAAGCGTTTGAGGAGGGGACAGCCCCCTTCATAAACGGAATAATTTCTGTTCGTTTTAAGTTTTAACGTCGTTCCTTGCTTTCAGTTAAAAAAAACTTGTTTTTTTTTTATTTAATCTCTCATAAGCAGGGATAATAATGTAAAAACTAGACTATACATCATAATTTTTTTTAAATGAAGACATTTTCTTACCGGCCACAACCTAAAGAATTTTTACTGTTCAGTTCAGACATCCAATCACTTCAAAAATATGTTTGATTAAACTTCATCGGCACTAACCTTTGAAATATAACCCCACACTCATTTTAGCGGTCAACATTTGAACTGCATTTCATATGACATTAAAACTTCTTAAAAATTGATAGTTTATGACCATCGAAGAAATCCCGCAGCGTCCATGGACAGGGTTGCCACCTGTAGCACGAAACTACAATTATAGCACTTTCATTATGTGTAGCAACGGTAGCACGAGCTCAGGGTTGCCAAAATAGTGCTGCAACAGCACGGGTAACATTACAGTCAATTTTCTGACTATAGCACAGAAAATTCCTCTGTAGCATGCGAATTTAGGCAATTGTAGCACTTTGGGAACTGGCCATGATGGCAACCACGTTCGTGGACCTAGTTTGGACCAATTCACTCAAAACTCAGATGCTTACTAGATAAGGCTCTCTCCCACTTTTTTGTGGTATACTGACAAGGATCAATTAATTTGAACATTCAATCCCTTGGATAATTTAAGTATTTTACCAAGAATAGACTAGCCTAAATTTCTGTCCATAAAGCATAGACTATGTCACGGAGGTTGAATGTGTAGGATCGAATTTTTGACTAGGGTGTTTTCTAAAGCTCATATCTTGTAAACATTTTTTGTGTGTTAAATTTTATATTTCACTCGGCAATACTGCTATTTTCTGTGGTCAAGACGACCCTCCCTCTTATGATAAATTATGAAGAATGCCCCTTCTCCCATTAATCCCAAAATAACCTGTATTTTTTTAAATTGTTATCCCTCTGGCAGAAAGTGTTGGTTTGATTTCCTTACAACTTAGAGGGAAGAATGAATCCCTGCAGCTCTCTACAGAGCTGGTTCTTCTATATTTATGTAACTGTGTACTAGGGACTGAGGCTATCCTTGGAGGAGTTTTACCCCTCTTGATCACTCATCGTCTAACAGTCTTAACTGAATGAAAGGGTCCTGGAGGGGGCTATTTTCTTTTTTTGAAAGATGACATCCCTTTTTGAAAGAGTGGTTTGATGTAAGTTACCTTGGTTTAGATGGTGGAAAATCATGTTTTCTCATTTTCTGAAGAGTCTGAAAGGCTTGCCCTGACTTAAGTGAAATATAGGTATAATGAGGTTCTCTAAGTAGACCTAAGGAGTAGTAAATTTAGATTTCTAGGCCTCTTGCTTGACGAAAATCTTTCATTTAAGTATTATACGTATTACCTTGAAAGCCTCTTATATTGACCGAAATGAAAGCCTCCAGGAGGTTCGGAGTCCCCTGAAAGCTAATACATATACATCCAGGATCGATTCTTACAATCATTGTTTGCAGCCTCTTCATACGGCAGCCGTCTTATTGCTTCATATTGCCCTCTTATTTGGGTGGTAACCTTTCCCTCATCACTGAAGCCACTTCAGAAACTTCATGATAAAGCAAGGACTATTATTCAGGAAACTGACCATTCTTCATTCATTCCCTTGCTTGATTGGAAATCTTTATTTTCTATCGTGCACTTCTTACGCTTTTCGACACTTGTATGACCATCTCCCTGCTACCCATGCTTCCATGTACGTATGCCGACTCAGCGCGTAATTTACTGGCTGAATCCTCTCCTATAAAGGAGCTTGCCCCTCGAAAATAAAATCCGGGCCGAACCTCTGCAAATCAGTTTATAGCCTGGTTCGTATATATATATATATATATATATATATATATATATATATATATATATATATATATATATATATATATATATATATATATATATATATATATATATATATATATATATATATATATATATATATATATAAATCTTAACTTTGAAACCCTTCGGTAAAGTTAACTTGTCAATTAAAAGGAAAATTCATTTATTATTCATATTGTGAATTCTAGTGCTTCTTCCTGTAAGTCTGTACCAGAATTTGTAGGGAGGACTGACGCATCCCTTTATGCCGATTTGGTCTTTTAAGGCTTCTTCGAAGTCAATAACACCTGGTAAATTGTATACTCGGTTGTTGTTTTGTCGTATAAGACCCAGCGACCCAAAATCAAAATGCACTACATGCAAAAAAAACTTAATCCATGTTTTACTCAGATAAATTGCCATGTAACCCCAGATTCTTCTGGGAATGCTAATATGTTTACCTTTTATTTGTCGGAACGTTTTATAGTTAATTCGAACGTTTTATAGTTGATTCGTTTTATAGTTAATTTACCTTTTATTTGTCAAACATTTTATAGTTAATTCGAGGGATTCTGACTGTGGCAATAGCAAACTATATATTGAAGTGTTGAAAAAGACGAGGAGATCAGAAATAATCAGTTTTTAAATGATCAGTTTTTAAACTGAATTTAAGTATAACACATTTATTATTGACATGGCCAGCTTTCTTGTTTCAACCACATTCATATAATCTGTTTTTTTAGTTCCCCTTTTCCCTATCATTAGATTTTACTTTCAACCTATGTATATGTTCCTGAAAGTTTTATTTCGCAAACGCTGATCAGCTTTTCATAAATAAAAGAGTCAGTCAGTACAAGCACGTTCCCAGGATTTTTTGTGGAGGGTGGAAAGCTGATTATAGAAAAAAGTTTGAGGGGGCCCAATAAATAAAGTCAAGTCGGTACTTTCCCATTATGTGGACACCTAAAAAGTCAAGTTTTGGTAATGCTGAAACGGGTGAGACAGATATCGACCCGGTACTAAAACAGTTGTTTACAGTGGAATTGAGTGTAACGGGTGTGATCTAATATGAGTGTTAAAATTACAATTTTAACACAATCACAACACCTATCAACTTACTTAGCCGAGCACATGTGGCGTGCGAAAGTGAAGTGTGAAGGTAGAGATAATTTTTACAGCGATTGTACCAGACATTACAGCGTTCTGGGTGCATAATTGTAACATGTAATTCTTGTAATTTTGTTAATAAACCATTATAACCGGGTATCTGTCTCTGGTTTAATATACGTATTAAACGTATTTAATATATGCAGTGCTTTACCCCCCCCCCCCTAATGTGCAAATGTATAGCCCAAATTTGTTTATAAACTATTAGGTACTTTCCCATTATCCGGGCCTCTCTAAAAAGTCAAGTTTGGTTAATGCTAATGAAATAAAACAGGATGAATATATCATAGTTTAGAAACAAAATTTGGGCTATATATTTGCACATTAGGGGGGTGGGGTGGGGGGGTAAAGCAATGCATATATTAAATATGTAACCTAACCTAACCTAGGTACCTTCTCTCCCCCCCCCCCCCCTAAGATAAAGAAAAACATAGTTTAATATCGTATACGCAATGAAAACTTGCTATCATTGCCTGCTCTACAAAAGTTAAGACGTCACAAAACGGGTTTCATCATTGCCAGTCTATAGTGATTAAGCCGAGAGGCCCGGATAATGGGAAAGTACCAACTATTTTATATTCATCCTATTTTGTTTTATTTCATTAGCTTTAACCAAACTTGACTTTCTATAGGTGTCCACATAATGGGAAAGTACTGTCAAGTCAATTTATATTGCCTGTATGCTATAGATTTAACTCAGAACTTTTTTTTAAGAAACCTTCCCCTTTTCTCACTTGGAACCCTCACTTTTCTCGCTTACAATTGTCAGTTTTTTTCGTTCTAATATTTAGGCTTACCAGTTGCTCTGAACTACTTCATTAGTGTCTATGATTTACAAAAAAATTAAGCAGCGTTAATAAACAAAAGCACGCTGTCCTTGTGACGTGTTCATTTTCGTTACGGATGAAAGCTCAGGCTTCCTTCAGTATGAATCTTGATATTGTACCGAGCAGTTTGTATAAAAAAGGCCGTTTTTTTGTTTGTCTAGTTATTAATATGACGATGTTGTCTAACCTCAATTGAATACTATAGGCCTAAGTGTGACCATGTCGGTGTACAAGTTTAAAAAAGGCAACCGCTTTATATCCAAGCACGCCGGAGTGATGACGATCCAGATCAGTTCCACCCTCTTGATGAGGCTATCCGCATTGCGGAAGCAATGGGCAGCATGGATGTGGAGACTGTCCTTACACGACGTGATATCAATACCGATGTTCAGGGGATTACTACTGAAACTGATCGGTTGAAAGGCGCACTGGTGTAAAAAACAGTGACAAAAAGAGTGATTAGAAAAACAACGACTGTTACTAAGACGGAAACTAGCTCTTTTAGAGAAGATTTGGACCGACAGACGAGTAGCAGCGGAGTAAGAGAAACAAGGGCCATTTTTTCTGTAAATAGAGGTGGATCATATAGGACAAATACTATGTCGGATAGGGCTCAGGTAGTTCATTCTTTTTACATTTCCAGAAAAAATGATCACTACATAATTTGAACAACATAGTTGAACACCTAATAGTTGGGATTGCCCCCACCCCTATGCTTTCTGCCAGCCTTCACTCACCCCCTTCCCAAAAATTTTCGAAAATATATTATGCCGTAAAATATGCAAACATCAGGAGATATATGGACATAAATAGGAACCTTTTTATATCACCTAACTGACGGAAAATTTTTATATTCATTCTAAAGTTTTGGCTGTTCGTGCCGAAGCTTAATTTAAAGGTATTAATTAAATTTTCTTTTTTTTCAAAAGCTTGACTTCATGTCAACAAAAAACTTGAGTTCTCAATCGTTACCTCAAGTAAAGTAAATTTTTGTCTTGTAAAGCAAACGTATCGTCTGTATTAATTTTCTTTCAAACAACATTGCCACTGTCGTTTGTACGTCTAGCCGTTGCCTTTAACCACGGAATCCTATTGAAGGGGGCATGCGGGGGACTGCCCGCCAAAGTTTCTGAATGTTTTTTTTTTTTTTTTGCAGCATATGAAGAATCGAAAAAAATTGCCATGTTCTAGATGTTGATAAATACCTTTGTTTTTAGCATTTTCATTGAATAAAATTGGAAAAAACACAGAATGCCCCCTAGGTTTTGAAAAATACCTTTTTTATCTTAATAAAAAGCGAAAAATCAGCCTCCAAATGCTTTTGAATGGGCGCTCTAACTTTTAATTAAGCTTGATGTTGTATAAATCGATAAAAAATAAAGAAAGAAGATACAGTTTTGATGATTTTAAGTTTTTGGCTGGGATTTTTTCACATTGGCCTATTTTTTAAGGATATTTTATTCAGGATTACTAATCTTTAAAATACAGTGTTTGAAGCATTGGACTTTAAATACATGCACGTTAAAACAAGATGCAAATCAGTACTAGCGTTAATGTGAATTTTTGGGAAGATTTCGGAGAACCCAATTTTCTTTTGAGAAACTCGAGAAACCCCGATAAATTCGGGATATCCGATCCACTTGTTTTTTGTATTTTAACGTTATTTTATCTAGATAATATTGTATCATTTTTGCTATCTTTTCCACTGCTGGACATGCTTTACGTTTCGACTTCCCATGTAGAAAAAATGAATATCATTTCCCGACTAAACTATTTCCGGAAATTATCCTGAAAGCCAATAGGTGTGTCCCATTGTATTTAACAAATATTTAAAAATATTATCCATTTAGCCTTTTTATCTTTGAAATTAGCATATACTTATTGATTTTTTCTTTCAACCTTTAATTATCTCCAGCTTCTAACTCTAAGCGCTCTGCCAACCCCTACTTTAGAATCAAGGTAAACAAAGAGTATTGTTGTACCCAGAACTGTGAGGTGTCTGAGTTAGAATCTTGGTCTCAAGGGTTTGCCTACTTTCTGCCGCCTGATTTACATCTCGGAGCACCACATGTGCCGCACCGTTCTACCACGTGTGGCACAAACCCTTCTACACTTGGCACGCTTTTGCCACGCTTGACATGTGTCACCTGGTGTAGATGATTTCTGAAAGTCGGAACCCCCTTACTTGGTCTTTTCAAATAGAGGCTATGGCGCCCTTCATCTTTTGAAATCCTTTTCATAAAATATTAGGTTTTTGAAGTCATATTGAGCATATTGATGACCGTATTACTAATCAACGGCATAATTCACAACTGTATGACTGGTTTATGGGATGGTCTTATTGCTAATCTGTGGCACATTCATAATAGTATGGCTAGGCTTTGAGATGGCCCAGTGGCTGCCCGCTTACGAAAATCGTTTATACTGTATAGCATGTGCCAGGTTTGGCTGAATATGCGGCACTCCGAGATACAGATTATGTGACGAAAAGGGTGTTTACCATGTAGCATGTGCCAAGTGTGGCGGAACAAGTGTCATTCCGAGTTGTACATTATGTAACAAAGAGGGGGCGACCCGTAGAGGATGTCTTAATCGCTGAAACTGGAAATTCAACTTCAATTTTGAATCTATTTCTCGTCTCAAGTCTTCTTTTGGGTACTTGAACCCATATAAGGATAACATTATTAATACAATCTGCATACCCAGTGATGAGTCATATCTTTTGAATGTTTTTCTCTCATGTTTTATCGTTGTTGGATCTTGTATATAGCTGAATGGATCGTGACGGAGCATCGTAACTACCTTTGGCAAATCTCTTACCTTGAGCTTTTGGCCCGGACATTTTCGGTTGGACTTCTGCTACCATACTTGGCGTAACTTCAAGCTATTCGCGTGTAGGTACAATTGGTTAGGTTAGCGTGGTGTTTTTTAGCGTGTTGTTCGTTGATTGCTGAATAACTCTGAGCTTTTTCATGAATTTTAATATTAGTTGTTTTTGTTATTATTTGCTTGAATGCTTCAACGCAAGTACTTCAAGCTCTTCTCACGGAATAGGAAATTCAGTGGTACCTATATCAGCTGTATTGTTCCCAATAGGTTGGATAAGTTTATGGTTCAATATTTTCATCATTATAACCATCAATTTGTTCGGTTTAACGAAGGGTTTTGCGAAAAAAAAGTATCAAAATATGAAGCGCTGTTATCCAAAAGATGAATTGCTATTAAACAGTAAAAACAATGGTACTTGTCTATTAAACGAAACACACCTAAGTAGTGAAGTTAGGTTAATCCTAATGAAATGTACCAAAATATGATGATAATATAATTCTGTAGAAACAGAATTATGGAAACTCGACAAAGAATTATGGAAAGCAGGCCACGCAGAACGTATTATATTGAATACCTAACCTAACCCTCAACCGCCTCTAAATTAATTAAATATTAAATATTTATTATTTTAATATTTAAATTTTAATATTTAATATTTTATATATTTTTAATATTTTTAATATTTTTATATATTTTTTAATATTTTAATATTTTTATAAAATTAAAATATTTTTAATATTTTAATATTTAATATTAATATTTAATAAAAATATTCATACATCGTAGTTTTCCTCCCTCAAAATAAGCAAATCGAAGCCGATTCCAGAGAGGCAAACCGGTTTTGTCAGATCTTACACAACGTAATTCTTGAGTGTGTTTCGTTTAACAGACAAGTACCGCAATAATTTTCAGTCATGGGCTAACCTAGACAGGAACGTGCACAGGAGGGGGGTCCCAATTTTTGGAGATGTAAAGGAAGTTTCATATCCCAGTCAAAGACCAAACAAAGAACGAATAAACCAGCCACAAAGTAATAATAACGGACTGACATATGCATTACTGACTGAAAAGCTAATACTGGAGGGGAAAGAGCTTTTTGTTTTGGAATGGTTGATGTCAGATTATAAATATGACTGATTTGTTTTAGGTCACGATATTCATTCCCTCCTCCCCCTCCAAATGTCATGGGAGTAGGTATCGGATGGATTTTTGGGTAAACCAACCTTTTTGGATTCGCTTTTTTAAGGCAATCTAGAAATCTGATGTCGAATTGAAGCAAATCACAAAATATTATAAAGTTTGCGTTCCGTAATGTCTTAATCTGGCCCTGATTATGTAAAATAGGAAAAAAAAAAAAAGTACCTTTTACAATAAGGTTACCCAGAAATTAGAAGAAAATCGTAACAGGTTTTGAAGCCCTAGGTCTGAAAGTATGCAGAATTTTCTTTTTGGAGGGAGGGGGGTGTAATAAAAAAGAATAATTTTTTGATCATTTGGATAAGAATTCCCCGGAAATTCAGGATTTCAGGGGGCTCGGGTTCCCTCCAGAGTTGTCCCTGTTTTAAGGGTCTCAAGGGATCTTAATCTGGCACTGATTATGTAGAATAGGAAAACGTAGTCAACTTTCATATATTTTGAAAGTTGAATTAAAAACAAACAAACTGACGACAAACGGTTTTGTTTGAAAATAAAACAAACTTTCATCTCGAAATAAGCTTTCTTGGATTAAGTTCAGTTTTACCACTGTTATCAGTTGATAAATTATAGCATAACTTCCGTACAGAAAAAAAATAGTATTATTGATGTGCCTTGTCTTTGGAATAGGAAATATGTTTAAATTTAGATATTGTCTCACATCCTTGAGGTGAGATTCATAATGTCAGTGTTTCTAAAGAGCTTGAAAATGAATTCTCCTTATGCTATGGCATTTGGAGTATCGGCTATTTTCATTGGATATTTATTTCAGAGAAGAAAAAGAGGATATAGACAAGTGAGTAATCATTTTTTTTGTGAATGGAAATGTTGACTCACTTAAAGACTGTTGCGTTTTTATTCAACGCTGGTGTGTTAAACCACTATTTATTCCTATCCTGCAACAAAACTCGTGGCAACATTAAGCTGCCGGAGGCTGGCAGTGGAACTCTTTCACCCCGCAAGTTTGTTGCTTCTGCCTTGACCACCTACCTTGAAATAATCGAAGTGTTCCCTAATTCCCTTTTCTGATTTATTATCAGATAGGCATGTGTGGTATTTCCGATAAGGAGGTATGTACAGGGAATTTTTATTTGAGTGGAGGGAGTCATATTGTTAAACATAAAATCGGTAAATTATATATGGAAAACATAATATGTGACAGACACATGTACAGTACTAATTATCTTTGGGGGTGGGTTCAAATCCCCCCCCTCTCTCTCTCTCTCTCTCTCTCTCTCTCTCTCTCTCTCTCTCTCTCTCTCTCTCTCTCTCTCTCTCCTCTCTCTCTCTCTCTCTCTCTCTCTCTCTCTCTCTCTCTCTCTCTCTCTCTCTCTCTCTCTCTCTCTCTCTCTCTCTCTCTCTCTCTCTCTCTCTCTCTCTCTCTCTCTCTCTCTCTCTCTCTCTCTCTCTCTCTCTCTCTCTCTCCTGTCTCATCTATTCATCGCAGTTTTTTATGCTTTAAAACTACTTATAAGGTTATAATTGGCTTATCATTTCGGTAAAATATTTTATATATTCCGACTGAAAAAATTATTCATTTGTTTATAGGTTCTTTTTTGTCCAAATTTATCCAAATTAACTCTGTCTTCAGCTACCACTTGTTTAAATTTCTCCTTTGCAATATTTTCAAAGGGTCGCTCTCTCCCCGCTACCTAATGTAAGTCTTGGAGCTTTTTTTTGTTTCGTAGCCAGTTGCATATTTCCGTCGTGCCTCTTACATCACGCATTATACCCTTTATGCCACGCGTTACGTGTGCTACCTGATGTACATGGTTTTTATACAGTGAAGCCTTGGATATCCGAAAGAAAATACCATGAGCTCTGACCGTGTGACAAATGCTTCTTGGAACGATTGTCCTATCTAGCGAATTTGCCAGGAATTCTTTTGACGGATACACGGTTCTTTTTGCCAGTTGCAATTTTGTCTTGATTCCTTTTGATTTGATTTCTTATATTAACTAAATATTATGTATGTGTTTTTTAGTTACTTTATTCCAATATTTGGTAGGTATCAGAAATCGTAACATGCCCGAAATCGAAAAATCGAAACGATTTTTGTAGCCATTAGTATATTTTGTACTTACTTCTATTAGTAATTCACTTCTTAGTTAGTTATTTGCATTTCAAGTCCGAAACAAAAACGCATCTAATAATATTTCTTTAAGCTAAAAGAATTATTTCAAAAGCCAAAAGAATTATTTCAAATGATACAAGCCTTGCACTTTTCGAATATTTTTGCTTTTTCGGAGCAAATACAGGTTCTGAACGTGTTTTTATACAAATTCTAGAAAATTTAGGGGGGGGGGAGTTATTTTTTTTTTTTTAATGAACATACAGTAAGGTGTATTTGTTTTTTAGAACCAATGGGAGGGTGCAATTCTGGTGTTTTTTCAACAACAACACCAACAAAGTTAGTTTTCTAAATCTGAAGGGGGGAATAGCTCCCCTCCGTCTTCGATCGGCGCCTGTGGTTTAAACTCAATTTTTTTATAGTTATAGTTAAAATTATATTTTATGAAATAAGCTCTCATGCTATAAACATTAAAACAGGTATACAAAACGTTTAGTTATTCTGTTTTTAATGTAATACATACTGGTATAAATTCTTTATTTAATATGCAAGTTGCCTCCTCTGTCTGGGTAAAATAATAGTTCTTTATTGCGACACGAAATTTCGTAAAGCTAGAGGAAAATACAGTCCATTCTTGAATTTCCTTAATATTAAATAGTTCTATCATTGAAAAAAAAAAAAAAAAAATCATAGTAAATTTTGAATCGCCACCAGTTCATATGAACTAAAACTAACTAATATATAAAATCTAAATGATAAACGTAGTATTGGCTAAAATTTGTTGGTATGGATGTCCCCTGTATAGGGTAGGGGCTTTTGCCTAGCCCCTCCCCCTTGCCGTTAATGTGCTACTCCAATTCGAAAGTCAGGCTTTCGTTCTGGAGGATTACTTTAAAGAAAGGGTGACTCTGGCACCCTGAAGTATACTTGGCTCTCTGCCTCCAACTTTGCGGGCCCTGCCTTTCGTGGGCCTCTTACCTCTCCTGTTCTCAGCAGTGTCTAAGGGGCATACCCCTTCTATTGTCAGAGAAGAAATGTTTCTGGATGCGAAGAAGAGAATTAAAGTATCAGCTTCGGTTTTTCTTGTAGGACTTAAATCCCCCATTTCCTCACTGAATATGATTCTGCCAAAACAATTTACTTTAAGATATGTGAATGAATAAGTTGCTTGTATACAGATTTTATCACCCTGAAAGTATAATATAGAACAAAGTTTGCCTCTGATGTTAAGTAGTCATCCGAGTTCGAACACCCAAAACGTTGATTCTGTATCCGCCTCTGAAAATAACCCAGTATTTACTTAAGTAAAAACAGATTTTACATGTTTTCTACAGCTAAAACTTACTATGGACATACTAGGGTTACAAAACCACGTCATTGCTAAAATCCACGCCCAGCAGAAAACGGAGTGGCAAAAGAGAGGGAAAACGCCGTCTTCAAAAAGCTTATTCACAAAATCCCGTATCTGTACCTATTTCTACCGTTCAAAAAAAAAAAAAAAATTGCGATTTTCTCGAGAACTTGAAAAATGTACCTACTGGGTATTGGCAGAAGACAACCGAAATAAAACAGCCAAACTGATGTTGGCTGTCAAGCTTTCGCAAATCAGTTGTAACCAAACTGATTTTTTTTCTTGGGGAATCTTTTAAGATTTCCGGTTTTTTTTAGTTGTACCCAACCAAGGTCTAGTTTCAATTTTGGCCCGTGTATGGCAATTATTTTTGTATTAAGTCTTTCGCATGATTTTAAATTAAATATATTACGGTTTTGAATTATGAAGAAAGCTGATAAATTTTAATTCGACTTTTGTTGTGACATAGTGTTGGATTATTATTTGAACTGGATTTACGAAAAGAGTGAATTTCATCTCTAAAGTTTGATAATATAAGTTGGCAATGTTGGTGTAAAACTTGTATAAAAAGTCTATTTGGAATGGAGCTAATCTTAACGTCTAAAAACTGATAAAAAAAAAAAATAAAAAAAAAAAAAACGGATCACAGTCAAGTCTCTAACCAGGATTTTTATTCGGGATTGGGGGAGGGTTACAAAAAAAAAGTTAAATAGCGTCAAAAAATTGTTCATGCATTTTCGAAAATTTCGGGGGGGGGGGGGGGAGTCTACGAACGAAGTTTATCTTGGAAGTTGGTCTCGGATCAGAATCGAATTGAACTTGAAATTTCACATCTAGATTTTATGTAGAGAAAATTTAGCCTTCTTGGCCTCAATTACGATTATATGTATTATCGCTTTTTATTTTAAATATAATTATGACCTCTACTTGACCTCTAATTTTTATTTCTATTGTTTAATTGAAATGAGGCCAACTTAAATTGGCTTTGGCGGCACTATTTACCTGTTGTAAACACAGTGGTGCGCTGCCAAAGATTTGATTATCGTTGCCTTGTTTATTGCAGCCATTTTGCCAAGATTTTGAGATTGCAGCCATTTTGTAAATTCAAGGCATAGTCGTTTTTGGGTACTCCTAATTGGAAATTCAAATCATCGATCAATTAGATTTATAAATTCTTGAGCTTTTTGAGGATTGATTTTACGTTTTTAATCCATCATGGCGATTTTGTTGGACGAAAGAAAGAAAGCATTTTATTATGTTCGAACATAGAATACGAATAGAATGGAAGGTAGAATAGATGGGCTGTATAATAATTTTTCTCTCCAGATTATTTGGGGGATAACTTGCCCCCCCCCCCCCAAAAAAAAACAACGCAACTGACATTCAATTTGGTACTTGGGCACTATATGGGTCTTTACAAGGAAACCAGTCACGAAAAACCCGTTTTTTTTGACGGGTTAACAGCTATAGAGTAATAAATGATAGCGTGGCTTTCATTGCGTATAGGATATTTAAACTGTTTTTTTTGGGGGGGGTATAGGGGGATACCTAGGTTAGGTTAGCTTACGTATTTAATATATGCTATGCTTTACCCCCCGACCCCCACCCCTAATATGCAAACATATAGCCCAAATTTATTTATAAACTATTATATATTTATCCTATTTTATTTCATTAGCATTAACCAAACTTGACTTTTTAGAAAGGCCCATATAAGGCCAAGTACCTTCAATTTTTTTTTATTTATTTATTGAAACGTTTTTAGTTTTTAAATTTATGGATATTTCTGCTTCGAGACCATGATATTGTGTAGTTTTATTGCGTGTAATATGTTTTATGTAAGAATTTTTCGATACACGCTTTCACCCACCCATCCCCCTGTAAACCCTTATACATTATATTTTGTTGTTATTTTTTGTCAGTAACACCTCCTCGTGGATGTATCAGTAACATAACCAAGCAACGCTTTTATTTCGCCATAGAATGATTTTATTTGTGGTGTTTGAGAATAAATTATTACTAAACTAATACTACTGTCTGTTTGAAAAAGTGTGGTTGAAAATGAAAAATGGTAAGTTCATGTCCGAATTTTAGAACAAAACCAATTGGAACTAGCTTGGTTTCAAATTCCATTTTGATTTGTTTTCCTTAAAAATTTGACCTAGTATGAGATTCGAACTAAAGTTACCGCGGCCACAGACAATTGTTGTTACCGCTTCGCTATGAAGTCTTGTGTGACAAACAAACCAAAACAAAAAGAGTCGTGAGTTGAGGGAAACGAGTTGACAAGTAGGAACTAAAATCGCCAACAGAGAACTGACCATCAAACACACTCCCTGCCAGAAGAGGTTGCCACCAATATAGGTGGCAACCAATGCCACCAATATATACCAGGTCATATAGGTGCTTTTGGGTACTATCCGCTGATTACGAATTTAAATCAGTGGTCGTTAATTTTAGAAATTCTTGAGTTCTTGCTTGACAAGAGAAAATGTAAGACTTTTGTATCTGGATTTCACGTTTTCATTGAGTTTGATGATTCTATTGAACATGGAAAAGAATGAAGTTCGTTAGGCGTTAGACATTCGATAGCTTTACCATTAATAGGTCATGGCCCTACTCTAATGTGTCGCATAATCGCAAGGTGTCTCCATTTTCAGTTAGAAAATGTTTTATATTATTATTATTTTACATATTATTATTATATTATATGTTATTATTATGATTATATATCATTATTAAATATATTATTTTATATTATTAAGAGATACTTTTATTTGACCCATAAAAAAAAAAAAAAAAAAATAAACAGAACATTTTTGCAATGCTTGCTGCTGAACCTGCTAAGAAAACCACTACGGGCTTGTTGGGAGCAGTGAGAATCTTGTATTCTAGGTATTCTGAAAGATATTATTTTATATTATTCTACTTGGTAATATCACTAGATTCAGACATGTACAAAAACTATTCTGCTTACACCAAACACATAAATGCTATTCTTTTGCAAGGAAAAATCTTTTGGCTGTGGCCTTGAAGTTTACCAGATGACTTTCATTTCGAATCGCTCCCGTTATTATATCCCATACGCAGGGAGCAAAATTTTTTATTACAAAAGAAGCTCTAGTCGTTTTCCTAAATTGATGTACTCCTCGATGCTCCTCGTGCATCATGACTGGAGATAACTATTAATGAAAAAATACTTTCGAAACAAGATGGAAGTAAATTATTAAGATATTTATACGTGGAAATACTAACTTGATAATCTCTAGTTTTTGAAATAAGACGATATTTTTATTGTGATTCATCTTAATATTACCAACTTGCAAAAAATATCTTTCGCCAGTGAAATACACGCGTACTAAGCGTAAAAGCTACGTCTCAATAAATATTCTATTTTTGGTTTCATTTTGAACGTTTTTCTTCTTTTTAGATTTCCGATATCATGGTCGGTCAAGAAGACTCAATGACAGCCAGAGAAGCCTTATTGAGGTGGGCTCAGAAAACTACTGCCAAATACCCAGGCGTCAGGGTTGGAGATTTTACTAACTCGTGGAAAGATGGCCTCGCTTTTAATGCTATTATACACAGAAACAGGTAAAATTATCTTAAATTACAGGATCGCCATCTAAGGGATCACTTTGGCTGTTTCTTGCTCCATACTAAAAAAAAAAAAAAAAAAAAAAAAAATAGTAGCCTATGGAGGACTACTTCCACAAGATGAGCAGTTTAAGTAAAAAAATGGACTCCAGGACCTCATCTAGTCATGATAAATGTGTGATACTAAACTTTGATGGTTTTGAAAATTTGGATTAAAAAAGTAAAAAAAATAAATAAGCCTGCGTTTTTCTTGCCAGCATTTTTCTTCTTTTTTTTTTATTGTAGTCCGTAATCCTTCCGGGTTCGGGTAGATGGTTAATTTTTATATTTTCGATATCATGGTTAATCTAGGAGACTCAATAACAGCGAGGTAAGCTTTGTTGAGTTTGGGCCCTGACAACTATTGCCAAACACCTAGGTGTTAGGGTTGGAGTCTTACTGATTCATAAAAAGATGGCATCGCTCTTAATACAATTATACATAGAAACCAGGTGAAACCTTCATAATGAGATGATGGCCAGGTTGGTTATTTCTTGCTGATAGATGATAGCCAGGTTGGTTATTTCTTGCTCTGCATAGGCTCTGTGACAAACGTGCCAAAAAAAAAAAAAAAAAAAAAAAAATCCCTCAATGGTTTTTAGCGTTTCGCAGAAAAAGCTTAAGCCTTCTACTTGTACCGGTAACAAAGCCCGTCTTGTGGGGCTTTTCTTATCTGCTTTTTTTATTGATATTGGGTCGTTTATTCTGCAAGTAGCTTTAGTAATATTATTAGTATTATTAGTATAATAATAATATTATTAATATTATTAGCTTTAGTAATATAGTAATATTACCGATCCACTCGCATTAAAGTTTCAAAGCCTGGTGCTTCCTCGGAAAATAAAACGAAG
Organism: Artemia sinica; assembly: GCA_027921565.1. NCBI lineage: Eukaryota > Metazoa > Arthropoda > Branchiopoda > Anostraca > Artemiidae > Artemia > Artemia sinica. Next base: position 67,489,744 of record CM051261.1, on the reverse strand, counting down.
CACAGAATCTTGATGTGAATATGATACTTTCCTCGTTCTTATTTTAACACCCCCCTCCCCCCCCCCCCCTACGCTGGAGAAATATCCCTTTGGCTACCATGACTGGATAGGGTTCTGGTGTCCAGTTAGTTTCTTCAGTTGGTCAACTTTTAGGGAAATAGTTCTTGCCAGGGGCGTCCCGAGGCTCATTTTATTAAGGGGGGAGGGGTGATCTTCGTAAATTTTACCGAATGGCTACCTGATTTATGCCGAATTTTCTGCAGAAATCAAGAATTTTGCTAAATTTTGGCCGATTTTGCAAAATTTATGCCGAAATTTTTTCCCCCTCGGCAAAAATTTTACCGAATGCCAAAAAAGTGGGGGGGGGCAACCTCCCCCCCCCGGGACCCCCCTGGTTCTTGCATGTTTTTTTTTACCGAAAGATGTTTTGATTTTTGATAAAAAGAAGACCCCCCCCCCCCCCCCCCCCCCCCGATGCAGAAAATTCCTTTTGGTACCCTTTAATGGACAGGGTTCTGTATCCAGTTTGTTTTTCTTCAATTGCTCAACCTACTATAAAAGTAGTTATTGTGTGTTCTTTTACAAACAGAAGTTTGATATCATAGGCAGCGCAGTGCGCTGCCTAGGTAAAGAAAGATGTGGGCACAATGTGTTTGTTTTTTTTTTTCTCCCTACCCGGGCACTTCGTATCGAAGGAGTCGTCGTAGGAACTTCGAAAGGTGCTCATTCGATTGGAAATTGGAGTGGCTAGTGCCCTTTTTAATAGTCGAAAGTGATTCGAGGGCAACTAGCCCCCCCCCACGCCCATCATTCCCCCAAATACATCCATCAAAATTTTGAGATAGCCATTTTGTTCAGCGTAGTTGATTTCCAGATAGAAAATATCTTTTTGTGGAGGACAATCCCCACAACCCTCGGGGTAAGGGTTTTAAGTTATGCCCTGGGGGCATATAAGATTTTTACAGAAGGTGTTGTCGCAGAAACTTCAAAAAAGGCTCATTCGATTGGAAATTCAAAGGGCTAGTGCACTTTTTTAATTGTCGAAAGTGATTGGAGGGCAACCAGCCTTCCCCCCCCCCCACGCCCATTATTCCCCCAAACACATCCAATAAAAATTTTGATATATCCATTTTGTTCAGCGTAGTTGATTTCCAGATAGAAATATCTTTTTGAGGAGGACACTCCCCCACAAACCTCGGGGCAAGGGTTTTAAGTTATGCCCTGGGGGCATATAAGGTTTTTTTTATAGAAGGCGTTGTCGTAGAAACTTCAAAAAAAGGCTCATTAGATTGAAATTCAAAGGGCTAGTGCCCGTTTTAATATTCGAAAGTGATTGGAGGGCAACTAGCCCCCCCCGCACCCATCAGTCCCCCAAACACATCCAATCAAAATTTTGAGATATCCATTTTGTTCAGCGTACTTGATTTCCAGATAGAAAATATCTTTTTGTGGAGGACAATCCCCCACAACCCTCGGGGTAAGGGTTTTAAGTTATGCCCTGGGGGCATATAAGATTTTTATAGAAGGTGTTGTCGCAGAAACTTCAAAAAAGGCTCATTCGATTGGAAATTCAAAGGGCTAGTGCACTTTTTAATTGTCGAAAGTGATTGGAGGGCAACCAGCCTTCCTTTCCCCCCACGCCCATTATTCCCCCAAACACATCCAATAAAAATTTTGATATATCCATTTTGTTCAGCGTAGTTGATTTCCAGATAGAAAATATCTTTTTGAGGAGGAAACTCCCCCACAAACCTCGGGGCAAGGGTTTTAAGTTATGCCCTGGGGGCATATAAGGTTTTTTATAGAAGGTGTTGTCGTAGAAACTTCAAATAGTCGAAAGTGATTGGAGGGCAACTAGCCCCCCCCCCCCCCCCCCCCCGCACCCATCAGTCCCCCAAACACATCCAATCAAATTTTGAGATATCCATTTTGTTCAGCATAGTTGATTTCCAGATAGAAAAATATCTTTTTGAGGAGGATACTCCCCCCCACAACCCTCGGGGCAAGGGTTTTTAAGTTATGCCCTGGGGGTATATAAGGTTTTTATAGAAGGCGTTGTCGTAGAAACTTCAAAAAAGGCTCATTCGATTGGAAATTCAAAGGGCTAGTGCCCGTTGTAATAGTCGAAAGTGATTGGAGGGCAACTAGCCCCCCCCCCGCACCCATCAGTCCCCCAAACACATCCAATCAAAATTTTGAGATAGCCATTTTGTCCAGCGTAGTTGATTTCCAAATAAAAAATATATTTTTTGAGGAGGACACTTCCCTACAACCCTCGGGGAAAGGGTTTTAAGTTATGCCCTAGGGGTATATAAGGTTTTTTATAGAAGGCGTTGTCGTAGAAACTTCAAGAAAGGCTCATTCGATTGGAAATTCAAAGGGCTAGTACCCTTTTCTAATAGTCGAAAGTGATTGGAGGGCAACTAGCCCCCCCCCACGCCCATCATTCCCCCAAGCACATCCAATCAAAATTTTGAGATAGCCATTTTGTTCAGCGTAGTTGATTTCCAGATAGAAAATATCTTTTTGTGGAGGACAATCCCCCACAACCCTCGGGGTAAGGGTTTTAAGTTATGCCCTGGGGGCATATAAGATTTTTATAGAAGGTGTTGTCGCAGAAACTTCAAAAAAGGCTCATTCGATTGGAAATTCAAAGGGCTAGTGCACTTTTTAATTGTCGAAAGTGATTGGAGGGCAAACCAGCCTCCCCCCCCCCACGCCCCATTATTCCCCCAAACACATCCAATAAAAATTTTGATATATCCATTTTGTTCAGCGTAGTTGATTTCCAGATAGAAATATCTTTTTGAGGAGGACACTCCCCCACAAACCTCGGGGCAAGGGTTTTAAGTTATGCCCTGGGGGCATATAAGGTTTTTTTATAGAAGGCGTTGTCGTAGAAACTTCAAAAAAGGCTCATTCGATTGGAATTTCAAAGGGCTAGTGCCCGTTTTAATAGTCGAAAGTGATTGGAGGGCAATTAGCCCCCCCCCGCACCCATCAGTCCCCCAAACACATCCAATCAAAATTTTGAGATATCCATTTTGTTCCGCATAGTTGATTTCCTGATAGAAAATATCTTATTGAGGAGGACACTCCCCCACAACCCTCGGGGCAAGGGTTTTAAGTTATGCCCTGGGGGTATATAAGGTTTTTATAGAAGGCGTTGTCGTAGAAACTTCAAAAAAGGCTCATTCGATTGGGAATTCAAAGGGCTAGTGCCCGTTGTAATAGTCTAAAGTGATTGGAGGGCAACTAGCCCCCCCCCCCCCGCACCCATCAGTCCCCCAAACACATCCAATCAAAATTTTGAGATAGCCATTTTGTCCAGCGTAGTTGATTTCCAAATAAAAAAAATATATTTTTTGAGGAGGACACTTCCCTACAACCCTCGGGGCAAGGGTTTTAAGTTATGCCCTAGGGGTATATAAGGTTCTTATAGAAGGCGTTGTCGTAGAAACTTCAAGAAAGGCTCATTCGATTGGAAATTCAAAGGGCTAGTGCCCTTTTCTCATAGTCGAAAGTGATTGGAGGGCAACTAGCCCCCCCCCACGCCCATCATTCCCCCCCAAGCACATCCAATCAAAATTTTGAGAGTCATTTTGTTCAGAGTACTTGATTTCCAGATAGAAAATATGTTTTCGAGGAGGACTCCCCTCCCAACCCTCAGGGAAAGAGTTTTTAAGTTATACCCTGGGGGCATATAAGGTTTTTATAGAAGGCGTTGTCGTAGAAACTTCAAAACAGCCTCATTCGATTGGAAATTCAAAGGGCTAGTACCCTTTTTTATAGTCGAAAGTGATTTGAGTGCAACTAGCCCCCCCCCCTCACGCCCTTCATTCGCCCAAACACATCCACATCCAATCAAAATTTTGAGATAGCCATTTTGTTCAGCGTAGTTGATTTCCAGATAGAAAATATGTTTTTGAGGAGGGCACTCCCCCACATCCCTCAAGGCAAGGGTTTTAAGTTATGCCCTGGGGGGTATATAGGTTTTTAAGAAGGCGTTGTCGTAGAAGCTTCAATAAAATATCATTCGACTGGAAATTCAAAGGGCTAGTGCCCTTTTTATTAGTCGAAAGTGATTGGAGGGCAACTAGCCCCCACACCTATCATTTCCCCAAACACATCAAATTTTGTTCTGGTTTTGGGAAGGCATAGGGGTTTTGCGCCCAACTTGTGTTAATTTCTGCTCGTTTTGAGTTTGACTCGGTTAATTATTGTAATTTCTGTTCGTTTTGGGTTTCATTTATTTATCAATGCTGATTTGTGGTAGTTTCACGCTTGGTAGATTATTTGATTTTAGTTCTGCTCATTTTTTGTTTAATGGAGTTCTTTACTTTTCTTTGAAAAATTTACTTTGTGGAGAAAGTTGTTTTAATTAATTTGAAAAAAAAAACTGAAGTTTCAAATTTAAAGCTTGTTTAGTGGATGTTTAAATTTTAAGCTTAAAATTGTTAAGTAATTCATTAAGCACAGAATGATTTGGTGTATTCAAATGATATATTTCTCTGGATCGACCAAGATATCTTTTTACATAAATTAATCTTGCCGTTGACCATGAATGAATGATTTGAATGATTTTATTCAGTGATGAAACCCGTACAGAGTATTTCACTATCTAATCTACAAAATATAGCATAAAATATCAAAAACTGACAATCACAAGCAAAATACTAAACACCACACAGAAATAAGGAAGAGAAAAAAAACAATAAATTGACAACAATTATTAGCACTTAATAGTAATTAAATGAAGGAAAAATAAATAAATAAACAATATCTAGCCTATTTGTTCGGTTCAAGTATTCCAAAACGGCATACCGAGCCTCTTTGATGAACCAGATAACATCAATATTAAAATTATTAGAGTAAGAAAAACCTTGTAATTTACATTGCATTTCAGTTCTTTCATTTTCAAAAAATTTACACTCAAAAAGATAATGATATAAAGTCTCTTCGTCACCACAATCGCAATTGAAACAATCGCTTTTATTAATTCTACATAAAAAGGAATTTAATTTACAGTGACCAGTTACAATTTGTGTCAGTTTATAATTAGGAGTAATTTTTTGTGACTTGAAGAAGGTCAATATGATCAGTAAAAAACTGAAGGGTCCAGGGCTTAACAGTTTGGCAAAATAGCTCATACCATTTCATATATAGGTTTTTACGTAAGGTTTTTCCGGATTTCATTTAAATTATTAGAAGTAGAAAGGATCGATATATAATTAGGATTTGACAGGTCAGACAACAGCCAGTTGGAAAAACAAAATACCAAAGAAAGAAGAGATTACTTTCTTTTAATTTGGTGGCTAAAAGTTTTCTTTGATTTCATAGGTTTGTGTTTGTGATGTATCTTCGTACGCCATATTATTCCTTAAGTTTATGTTAGGAAGGGAATAAGCCGACTTTTCCAAAATTTGATTGGTCGACTGGTTTTTTCTGAGTGATATTTAAGCCATTAAAAAGAAAGAAAAGTCAAACCAACTGATTGATTCCATTTTGTGAAATTTTATGTAAATAAAAAGGACAAATTTTGCTTTAGCTCCAAGATTTCTCGCATGCAGTCTTTCTATTTCTTTATGATAAGGCTGTCATCAATCTAGTTACCAACAACAGTAAGCACATACATTGATTTACCAACAAGCTTTGTGAAAAACGTGCAGTATTTCTTTCATGTCTTAGCTTTGTCCTCTTCAATATCCCGCCCGATTTTTTTCTCTAAGAACTTTTTTTATTGTTGGGGGGGGGGGATTAAAGCTTGAAATACAGATTTTATTTGGGTAAAATGTCACTTTTTTTGTTGACATTTTGGGTAAAATTCGACTTCTGACGAAATCCGTAAAAATTTTAACACAAAAATTTTATACGAATTCTAAATGTTTCCACGAATTTTGAGAGTATATTTTGCTTTGCTTAAAACATTTATTTTAAGTAAATTTGGAAAAGATTTTACTTTTTTTTTTTTTTTTGCAATTCTGAGCGTAGGAGTTTTCAAAAATTGGGAGAGTCCCCACAAAGGTTAGACAAGGCGTTCATCAATCAGTTTGAACAAATTGGGATAAAGTTTATTGTACCTTTTGTTTTGTCTCGAATAAAGTCTATACTGAACTAATGTTTGTTCTATTTTTAGGCCAGACCTTGTTGAATGGAGGACGATTCGAAATCGAGCCGTTCGTGAAAGACTCGATTCAGCTTTCAATGTACTCGAGAAAGAATATGCAGTCACTAGATTGCTCGATCCAGAAGGTTAGTTAAAAATTTTTTGTTGCTAAAACTTGCTTTGCCTCCTCCATTTACCAATTTTACCGAAAAAAGACCGTCAAGTGGTTGATATTTTTCTAATCTTTATTCTCAGTTCCTCTACAGTCTTTCGGTAGAACGGTTTTTCGGGGGACGGTGGTAAAAACTAGAGGGTGGGGTAAATTATTGTTCCAGATCCTAGAACTTGGATTCTGAATTCGGAATTCTGGCACTTTTATGGTTGACGTCCCCAGTGGTAGACCTAACTTGCAGGTGCACCAATTTTTTTTTTGGAGGGGGGGGGATTAACCCCTTCTTAAAAAAAAAACTTGATTTGTATTTTCATTGAAAAAAAAAAAATCGGAAAACACAAAAAAAACGCATTTGATTTTGAAAAAAAACACCACCACCACCCCTGAGGAGCCACTGACAACAGGTCACGACTCTTTTTTCTGTCTCGCTTTTGGTCCCAGAAGTCCTTAAAGATCCCAAAGTAATATCAAAAAGTAAAAAAAAAAGTAGAAGAAATTTCTAAAAAAAAATGTCATTGTCAAGCTACATATTCTAAAAGGGATACTTTGAATTGATGGTGATTTTGTTGAAAGGCAGTGACAAGTTCTCATGCGATCGGTGGCAGCCTGTTGGCAATGCTGTTTTATCCAGCAGCGATAACGAAACGCTTTTGTTGTATTATCTTGACTCGACGATAAGTATTTGTAAAATCTCATTATGAATGAGCATTAATAGCCTCATGATTTCGTTGACATGCCTTGCTTTGGTTGAGCTTTATTTTTATGAACAGAAATTACCAATTAGAGCACAATCATCGTTGAACATAAATTAAACACAATTAATCAAAACATCAATTAATCGATTAAAACATCAAGTACGAATATTATGTTCGTCTTGTTTTTTCCGGTACTAACTTGAATTGATTTCGTGTTAACATAAAAAAGAAGAAAGATCCGTTTTGACCTATAAGGCCAACATTTGTCATTCTATTTTTGTATCAGTGACTCATTCATGTAAAAGTCAAAAATGCTCATATTAGGAGCTCATAAATGTATTAGTATTTTAAAGTTGTAATTAATTTTTAATGTAAAGTTGTTTTAAAATAAAATTTTTAATGTAAAGTTGTAATTTTAAAGTTGTAAAATTGACAAGATTAATTAAGTAGTGAATAAGTGCCCATAAATTTGGAACATCTTAGGATTTTTTAGGGGGGGGGGTATCCCTGGTTACGTACCTATCTTAGAGTGCCTTTTTTTGTTAAATCCAGATTATAATTGCCTTTACTACTTCTGTTTCTCTTGTTTTCTGTTTGCCTGATTTTTTTTTTTTTCAAAATAAAATTTTTTTTTTCAACCCAATAAATATTTCTTAAAATCATGAAACATCCTTATATTCATGTTTAGTTGTTTTTAACCTTTCATTTTAGTCAACCGTTGATTCTCTCCATCTTCTGCTTCTAGTATCTAATTTAATCACTTTATTAATATCTTCACTACAGAGACTATAAAAACTTATCCGAGAGGCTGCCTCTTCTTCACCACGTGGTGTCGTCTTGGAGCGCTACCTGCTCCAACACATCGAGGTACATTTCCTCCACGCCGTGCCACTTGAAGACAAATTTCCACCACATTACGTGCACCACATGGTGTGAAAAAAAAAGAAAAGAAGAAGCTCCTCGCAACTTCTCCCAATAAACTGATTTGGTAAAATTTTGGCTTACTATTTTGGTACTTGTGACTCACCCATATACCCAAGCCAAATATTCATCGTATAATGAGGTAATCTTCGGTGTTCATGTATTGTGTTTTTAGAGTAATTAGAATATTATACCGAAAGTGACCATGTTAGTAATATAGGTAATAGGTTTTGAATAATTTATTATAGTAATTAGTGGACAGTAAATAAACACAATGCGTTGATTTACATTGAAATGGATCTTCTTTTTTTTTGAGTTGGTCGCTTTGGCTTTTCAAACTCTTTGAAGCTCAGTTTTTAACGCTCATATTTTTTTATATATTAATTTAATTATGTATTACTTTTGTAATCCGTTCTAAAATTACTCCTGACAAAGGTGAATTGAAATCCAATATTTTATATACTCTGATGAAAGAGAAGTAGCGGTACTTGTGTATTATTCAGTACACACTCGAGAACTTGAATTTACAGATCAGACAATAACTAGTTTATACCTGTCACTTTTCGAAGAAAATTAGCTTCGGCTCAGTTGAAAACTACGTTTTACGTATATTTTTAATAAATATTTAATATATAGAGATGGCATTTTGGTTGGGTTAGGTATTTAATACGATGCGTTCTGTGCGGCCCCATACCATAATTCTTTGTTGTAGTTTCACTAATTTTGTTACTAAAATATTATATTTTCATCATATTTTTGGTATATTTCTCGAGATCCAAATTCTCGAGTGTGTACTGAATAATACTTAAGCATCGAAGTAGCTCCTATACTCCTATACTCGTGTTCTTCTTCCTTGGTTTTTTGTTTAGTGTTGCTATTATATCTATTGGATGATTTTTGTTTATTCTCTTTTGATTTTATATTCTATCATTTTTTAAGAATTAATATGGGTTAAATACTTTCCATTTTTCAGCGTCTAGGATGTCTTGTCGTATACAAGCGAAATATTCCTTGGATTGGAAAAACTTTGGTTTTTCCAATAATGTAGGAAAACCCCAATACCTTCTTTCCTCACTCACAGAAATTGAATTTTTATATCAATACTTTTTGCTGTATGTTAGATGCTTAATAAACAACTTCCCTGAATTAACCACTGGATTACAGCTTAAAAGATAAACACGTTTTGGGTGTTTCCGCTCTCTTGCAAAGTTTGCGGTGTACAATATAACGCCTTTTAAGATATCACGACCAAGATCTCGGAGATGATTATTGCATCATTTAGGACCAAGTAGCTGACATTAAATCCCGCTCTTTTTTCAGATGTCGAACACACCCGAACCGGATGAGAAGTCTTTGATTACGTATATATCTCCTCGGTTTATGATGTGTTCCCAGAGCCCCCTGTCATACATCCTCTTTACGACCCGGTAAGTGGGTATCCCTCTATTTTTTAGTGATAAACACCTAGGGTGTTTGCCGAAACTCAATTATGGTTGATGATAATTAAGTATTTGTTGCCATAAACGTTCCAAGACAATGGATAACGTAAAACTGTAAGCCTTGTGTATTCAGGAGCACCGGGTAGAGGTGGGAGAGGAAATTGTCCCCTTCTTCTAGATTTAAAAAAAAATAATTTTTTACGTATTTCCACTAAAAATACCTGAGGATTTTCAATTTAATTTCTCCCCCCTCCATGTTTCTATGTTTAGGCGGCCCCTGTGTAAATTAATATAGCATTAATAAGTGTAGAATCGACTGTAATGCCAGTCTTTCTCATATGTTGTATAAGTATTTTAGAGGCCAAATTTGTTGGTATCTCTCATTTTAGACTGAAGGTAAAAATAATTAATTAATGATTGGTAATGGTAATTGAGTTCTAGAAAAAAACCCACAATTTTTATTTAATTTGGGGAGCAAAATCAAATATTCCTATGAAATTTAGAAAAATGTTGTCTTTTTGTTTTAAATTTTTTTGTAAGACTGTATCCTATGAAGATTTCTTAAACTCGTGTGATGACGTTTTCAAAGAATAACTTGAAAAACGATGGTTGTATTTTTGGCGTTAAAAGTCTAAATGGCATTTTTAACGCTTTTGTATAGGACTGTACCTTTGACGAACTTTCATATTTATACTAAAAACAGCTCATTTAATTTTTTGGATTCAGGAATTGTGTTACAATATTATCTTTTTAAATTCGATCAATTTCAAAATCCACTTTAACTTTTGGGAACCTGGGCAATATTCACTGGTGTGAAAAATAAGTACGGTATTGTTGTTTTGCGTTATTTTGTTATTTTGACGTTATTTCGCTGTCATTACTTTTGTAGTCGTGTTAGCTGATAAATCTAGGGTAGAATCAGCATATTTCAGTATATTTTCAAAATACACTGAATCATCAGTATATTTTCAGTCACAATTTTTCGTTTTCTCTGATACCTAGTTGTTGTAGTTTGTTTCTCTTCTCCATTTTTCTTATGTGCTCTCTCTTGTTGTGTCTTGATTTGACGCGTTTTTCAATAAATAAACAATGACTGTGTTTTCGTGTTTGGCAATCCGTTCTTAATTATTGTTATTTTTATTTTTATTTTTTTTTACTACATTCATAAATTCTTTTCCGCATTTTCCCAGACCTTAAGCTCCATTACCCATAACGTATTGAGTTTCACAGGGAACCTTGTGAAACGCAGAGATTTTGCAAAAAGAGAGTAATATGAAAAAAAGTGGCATTTAACGAAGAAGCGCAAACGAAGGTAACCCAAACTAAAATTTATGACGGAACATTTGGAGCTTGGTACCATTACAGCTAACCCTTTCTTCTTGTTAGCGAATCACCTGATGTCTCAGCACAGATTGATGCAAGAATTTGTTTTGGGCTTTTGGAAGGGGAGAATTAAATCAAAAGAGAAAAAAGGCAAAGTATATCGAAAATTTAGAAATTTATAGAAAAGAAATCTAGTTCTGTGTTTTATTGATAAATTTCATCTCGTTGTCAAAATCCTTCCCTAAACGGATAACAGAAATTAATCATAATTTCTTAATTTAGAAATAAATTATTAGAAATTTCTTCAAGGTTTCTTTTGCTGTGCACGCCCCACTTTTCCAAAGTCTGAAATAGCCTATTTTAATGCTCACAGGCAGGGTCATATTCCGGATTCTTTGGGGGGAGGGGGTTACAAAGAAAATTTTGCCACAGGACATATATTTTACATGCTTTTTGGCTGCTTTTGTAGTATTGTAATAAAATTTTGCGAGGGGGGAGCTGTATACCCCCTCCCCAGGATACGGCCATGTATACGATCTGAATTTTCTCTCTTTTTTTTAAGAATCGTCTGTTTCCATACAAAATAGATTCAGCTAAGTAATACGGGTGCCTAAGTAATGTGAAACACTGTAAAGGAAAGCAAATACTATATATAAAATGGCTAAATAGTGCTTACACTATTTCCTTTTCCTTTTAATACATATAGACCCAAGAAAGAGGGATATTCTGTTCAAAGTGACTTTTGCTTTTTTTTTAAAACTAGTTTAACTTATAGGCGTTCATTTTTATCAAATGTTTTTATGTCATTTTTCATTTTCATATGTCATTTTTCATTTTTTCATTTTTATCAAGAATTTTTATCAAATGTTTTTATGGTCAAAGTAAAATGTAAAGATCAGATGCTGTTTTGGTATTAGTTTACCAGCAACTCGTGTGTTTCTGCGATCTAAAAAAAACAGAAATTTTAAGAAAAATTCTCCCCTCTCGGAAAATCCTTTCCTCGGAAAATCCCCCCTTTGGAAAAAAACTATCCCTAGAAAATTCACTCCTTTGGACCCCTCCGCGGAAAATTTCTCTTCTTTGGACCCCCCCCCCCACTACGCACTAATAAGGATCGTATTTTTAAATTAAAAGCATTAACCCCCCCCCCCCCCCTTCTTCAGAAACTCCTCCACGGAAATACCCCCGGACACATAGACAAACATTCGATTTTATTTAGATAAATAAAAAAAACAAGTTTTTTAAACTGAAAGTAAGGAGCGACAATAAAACTTAAAACGAACAGAAATTATTCCGTATATGAAAGGGGCTGTCCCCTCCTCAACGCCTCGCTCTTTACGCTAAAGTTTTTTTATTGTTTTAAAAAATAAAGTTGTGAGACAGAGTCAAACTTTAGCGTAAAGAGCGAGGCGTTGAGGAGGGGACAGCCCCTTTCATATACGGAATAATTTTCTGTTCGTTTTAAGTTTTATTGTCGCTCCTTACTTTCAGTTTAAAAAACTTTTTTTTTTTATTTAATTTTTGAACGTTTTTGAATAAATGCAGGTTTTGATCTTGGCTCACCGTACATGAATAATTAAAACAAAAAATTTTCATATTAATTTACTTTTATTTAGTTAAATGGCTTTGTCGAAACTTGTTTAATTATATTTACGAACGTTTTTATTAGTAATAAATATACGTAACTTACGAATTAACTTACGTAACGAACTTCTATATTCATATATTTTTAATTTGTTTATTAGGGGGTTCGCCCCCTAGTCAATACCTTGCTCTTTAAGCGAAAGTTCGAATTTTGTTCCAATTCTTTAAAAATGACCGCTTAATCACAAAGGCCGTTAATTAGAATAAATAGCTCTTATGAAAGTACTAAAAAATCTTTGGCTTAAAGAGCGAGGTATTGACTACGGGGTGAACCCAATCATATATGTAATATTTTTCTGTTCGTTTGAAGTTTCGATGTTGCTGCTATTGCAGTTGAAATAGTTGTTTTTTTATATTAAATTTTCTGATCTTGCTTTAAATAATGCTGGGAAGTCCGGCGTCCCCTTCATAGCAATGTCCCTTCCCCCATGAAAACTTCCTTCATGGAAAGATCCTCCCACATAACCCCCGAACCACCCCCCCCCCACTACCAGGAAAAATCTCCCCTGAAAAACGTCTGTATACTTCCAAGTAACCAATACTATATGTTAACATTGGGTAAAGTTAATAACTTTCAGCCCTCCCCCCGGGAATTTCGGGGGATTAAGTCATCCTAAAAGACATACTTATTATATTTTCGAACATGCTGAACAAAATGGCTATCTCAAAATTTTGATCAGGTGACTTTTGGAAAAAAATGAGCGTGGGAGGGGGCCTAGTTGCCCTCCATTTTTTTTGGTCACTTAAAAAGGGCACTAGAACTTTTAATTTCCATTCCAATGAGCCCTCCCACGATATTCTAGGACAACTGGGTCGATACGATCACCCCTGGGAAAAACAAAAAAAAAAAAAAAAAAAAAAAAAAAAAAACAAATAAACACGCACCCGTGATCTTTCTTCTGGCAAAAAATGCAAAATTCCACATTTTTGTAGATGGGAGCTTGAAACCTCTACAGTAGGGTTCTCTGATACGCTGAATATGATGGTGTGATTTTCATTAAGGTTCTATAACTTTTAGGGGGTCTTTCCTCCTTTTTTCAAAAATCAGCCAAATTTTCTCAGGCGCCTAACTTTTGATGGGTACAATTAAACTTAATGAAACTTATATATTTGAAATCAGCATTAAAATCTGATTCCTTTGATGTATCTATTTGTATCAAAATACCGTTTTCTAGAGTTTCGGTTACCATTGAGCCGGGTCGCTCCTTACTTACAGTTCGTTACCACGAACTGTTTGATAGATTTCTTCCACTTTCCGTGATGAGATTCAGCTGAAATGCTGCACACATATTAAAATAGGTTGATAATACATGATAACGTGTCTGTATACATGTATTACTATTCGTTCCTGCGAATGACGCTTCTTGGATTCTTATTTAATGAATCTTGAAAACTGTTAGATAAAAAAGAAAGAAATTAAAGAAACAATTAAAGAGAAAATTAAAAATAAGTGAAATGCAATTTTATTATAAATCTATCGCTAAAAGAATGTGTTTAATGGGAGAAGCTTAGGTAATTAGAAAAATTGAAAATTAATTACTAAACTAAAGAGAAACTAAAGATAAATTTACTTCCTCCCTAAATTACAGTCTTTATTTTTTTTGTATATGTGTCCTTGCCCACTCTTGTTCTTAACGACACTTGAAATTAAATCTTGAAAATAACCCCGCAATATTTTATTTTGAAGACGAAAGAAGACACTTTTTAGCAGGGCTGTGGAGTCGATTATAAGTTATAACCGACTCCGATTCCAGACATTTTCAGTATACCGACTCCGACTCCGTTCAGCTAAAATCTACTGCAACTTCGACTCCATGACTCCGGCTCTACAGCCCTGCTTTAAAGCTTCATTTAACTAGATTTTATAAGTTATAGCTGACTCATTTTCAATATACTCAATTCCGACTCCATTCAGCAAAAATTTGCTAAATCTCCAACTCAGACTTCTCAGCCCTGCTTTTTAGGAAACCAAATGCTACCTGTCACGCATTAATTATTTCTTTGAGCACGACGTCCCAGTACTACCCAGAGTTACTTAAATTTACCTCTAGTGACAGTGTGTATGAGGTAATGATTCTGGCAGCCAAACTTGTAGTAAATATTTTTGGTAACATTTTTTTATGAAGATAACTTTGCAGTAGGTCTATTTCTTGCTCCTTCTGCATTGCTGTAACGCAAAAAAAAAAAAAACACAATGTTGTCAAATATAACCATTAGATACAAATTCGCCGAAAACGGAATCATCGCTGCCGGTCCACTATTTTTATTATTTTTTTTTCAATTATTTTATATTTTCATTTTGCTTTTAACGTTACTATATTTATTTTCAACAGTTTATTTTTATTTTCAATTTCCTTAGGAAATACGGAGAGCGGTTCACCGCCTGGTTGCTGCTTAGATCAAATGAAAATATGACTAATTGCTATTATATTTGCTATTTACTTAAATTTCTCGTTAATAACTTATTTATTAACATAACTCTATAATAGTTAATTTATTTGTTAATTGAAATAAATCATTTAAATAAATCGTTTAAACATATTGATTTAAATTTCTTTTATATTAAATTTAAATTTAATTAATGTTTTTTCCAGGAAACTCAGCGAAAGTACAATGATTACAGAGAGCTAAGCCGAGCCTTGATGAGCTGGGTTCGTCACTCCATAGCCGTAATGCAGGATAGAGATTTTCCACCAACTCTAATTGAAATGAAGAAATTAGCGGATGAATCAAATAGATTTCGAAATGAAGAAGTTCCCTCTCGACTTAAAGAAAAGCAGGCCTTATTTCAAATGTTCAAAGATATTGAGGTAATTTTTGCCGTAAAAAAAAACCTTGAGATAACTATTACGAAGTGCAAATGTTAATAATAATAATAACTGTTCAAATTATCCGTTACATTTTGAAAAAGTCTACAAGAATATCATAGGGCTAGGATAGCAGGCCAATTGAGAGTTTTTTTTTTTTTACACAATGAAAAATTTGTGATCATAAGTTTTTGTTCTAATACCTTACTTATTTTGGAAACTTGGGCTTGATTGAATTCCAAGTAGTAGTTTCGTTTGGTTGTTTGCGATACAACCTTATCGGCCTTATCGGCCTAACCTTACTTAACTATCGGCCGGTAGCATTTTGACTGGATTGCCAAACAGAGGACAGTCCTTGGTGGACGATTAGCTTTGAACAAAATTTGTTTGTCTATTTAGGGATTCAATTTTTCAAGTAAGTTCCTATTGAAGGTTTCCTTCTCAAGAGCAAGTTCCGTCACTTTGAAGCTGATAGGTCAACTTGATCCCAAATTCTTGGGTGGATGTCGTTTTGATTACGAAACAAATCAGGCTCCTCTCTATATGAGCTCTATATATCTAATGAAAAAAGTAAAAGGAATATACTGACATAAATTTTCACGCCATCTAGTATCTTGCGCACAAAAACTATTTAGAGCTACGCTCTTTCGTCATCCCATGGACTTTCTGCTTCTTAAATATTTTCTGAATTCTCTCTTAAATCACGGAGCTGTAATCAGCGCAGCTCTGCATGCTCGCTTTCCACTTTCACTTTCCTGGAGATTCGCAGAGATTTTGCAGAGTATATGTTTCGAAGATTCACTCTTTTGCCCTCCAATCAAATATTTGCTTCTTTAAATATTCTCTTATGGCCACATCCCATCCTATTTAAGCATATCATACTTTTGATTTTTGCCACAGCCAGATTAAAAAAAAATCGCCGTTGGTATGAGAGTTGAGCCAGCGCTTCGTCGGTAAATAGACGTAACCTTTATCCGTAGATTAATCCGGCATACTTATCAAATTAAGAAATTTAATAATAAGTTCAAAAAAAACAATAATTAAAAAACAGCTATAAACAATTAGAGTATCATTGCGTCTTATTGTAGATTGTTCATATATTAGCCTATGGTATTTTCTAAAATAAAGCTTGTTGGTGGTATATGAAAAGTGACACTTTAAGAACGAAACTCTTTAACCTTACTCAGTATGAATCGCAAAATAGTAGTTTAGATGGTTTTTCTGCCTATCCTGCCTTTGTCCGAAGACCTAAAACCTCAAATAGTCCGGCGGGATAACCTGAAAAATTGCATCAGAGTTGAACCAGCGAGTCGTCGGTAGCTAGTCGCAGTCCTTATCCATTGGTCAATCTGGCCTATCAGGAAACTTATTCATAGTGTCTTATTATTTCTTATTAGTGTCTTATTTATTTCTTAAAATATAATATTTTTTAGAATTAAGCTTGTTGGTGGAACGCAAAACGTCAGCCTTAATGAACGAAGCTCTTCAGCTCTTTGACGTTACTCAGTGTTTGTATCGTAAAAGAGTGGTTTAGACGATTTTGCCTATCGGTATCCGCCGGCCCTTTAAATTGCCACCCAAGCCTGAGCAGCTCGAGTCTCGCTCGCTACGTTGGTATGGTCATCTACTTCATCTGTCCTCTCAAACCCCTGCCCGACTCATTTTAGATTTGACCCAGCTTCAAATGGCAACACCCCAGAGGCATACCTCGCACAAGACAGACGGACGTCATCCGCAGTCAAATTACTACCCAGAGTATTGACGCCAAAAAAAGCTCCACCCCTTGTTCGGGAAAGACCATTCCAGAGATGACTAATGGCACTGACGTCTGGCTCCCTCTAAGCTGCCGAGCAAAAGCTTAATTGAAGTCAAGTCAAAACCTGGATGGTCAAATACCAAATGTTTTTATTAGTTCTGCCGCATAGCACTCGAAGCGTTAAGAGCTAGCTGCCCCTGTAAGTCCGTATACAAGTGGTTTGTAGATAATTTCGGAGACCACACTGCCTTTCCATGACGATAAATAAAAGTTCAAACATTTAGTTTTACTACTGATGACGTTCACTGCACATGTGGCCGAAATATCTGGTATTTTTTGTGAATTTCTATCACTGTTTGTGAAACACTGTCTATTAAAAGGATGTTATCCCTATTTGAACTTATATTTATCGACATGGAAAGGCAGCGTAGTCTCCGAAATTATCTACAAACCCTTGTATATGGACTTACAGGGGCAGCGCCCATGATTATACGGCTTTGCGCCCATGATTCTCTTGAGATTAAAATGACAGATTTGGATCAGTTTCAAAACGACATAACATATTAGGTGTTTTTCTGGGAGGTAGAAAAATAGAAGCTTTAAAGAGAGTGGGATGGAAGAGATGTATCCTAAGTGTGTAAACCTCATCTGTCTTAACACCCCGAACAATTTGTGGTGGCATTGGCTGCAGTAGAAAGCATTACGGAGTTAGAAAGAATATACTAATAAGGACAGCTAGTACTTGCCCTAGTAAGTATATGCTTTGCTGATGTCCCCGTCAAAAAAAATAAAATTAAATCTACCAAAATAACGATAAAATTACTTCTGATGGTTAAGTATCAAATCACAACATTTGCTTCTTTTTGCTCCTTCTTAAAAGTTTCAGCTCGATTCACTCGCCATCTATGATTGATTCCACTACCTATTTTCAAATTATTACTCACTTATCAAATAATTAAAAATTAAAGTAAAAAAAAAAAAAAAAAAAAACGCTACAATATGATATTAAAAAAAAAAAAACTTTTTAACTCTGTTTTATAGCTTGATACATTTTAAACTCGAAGAGTGTTACCAAATCAAAAGTTTCCATGTATTTATAAGTTATTGTTGTAGGAGTATGATTTGATATCCCGGTATCCCAAATATATTACGCAGCAAATATAGGGTACACTACTATACAATATACAGATATATTGCGAATTAGCTCAGTAGATCTTTTTCTACAATTACATTCCTTAATTCGAAGCACTGCAATAGAAGTGTGGAGAGGACAAGAGGTTTAATCCCTGTATAGTTCTACTCTTTTGATTTGTTTTGTTTTATTTTGAGACACCAATTCGTTAGTAAGATTTCTTTTTAATTCCTGCAGGAGTTTCCTATTTATATCCTTCTCCTTGTATCCGGCATTTCCTTATATCTATTTTCTAATGATTTATGGAGGGGGTCATGCATAAATAATATAATATATATAATATACTCTATTATATTATATTATAATATGCTATATTTTATTATATTATAATATACTATTATATTATAATATATATAATATAATATACTCTGAAAAAGAAAAAGGAAAGAAACTTCTATGCGTTTAAATGCAGCCTTTTAAATGCATCGAGAACAGAATCTAAAGACGAAAAAAATAAAATCGGATAACAAAATCTTTTTAATTTTAGCCCTCATAGGTGAATTCTTGGCTCTTGTTCTTCTTGTTCTTCTATGAATTATTGGCTCTTGTTTAAGACCTCTTTCATGTCTGATGTTTATCGTTATTTAACCTTAAAATCTTCCCTGCTATGCCAGGGGAATGAAAGGTCACGGAATCCGTGACATCTTCATGTCTATATTTTCTAATGAAGCACGATAGCCCTGTCAGTCTATAGTGTTTGAATTACTATAATCACATACCTTGTGTAAGTTAGGGGGAGTTGACAAGAGGTTTCATCTTTTGACACGAGTTCTATCATAAATGTTTCCTTATAATTTTTAGTCAGGGCTATCGCCCGACAGTCTGTTTCACACGCTGTATTGAGTGTTTGTTATCATGTAGATCAACTAAGTGGCTTGATTTTTTGCTTTTGACTATAGAACAGTTTTAGGAGAGTGGGAACCACAGTTCATATAATTATCCAGTAAGCTTATCGCAGATCATTTCTGGTCTTCGTTCTCGGTGCGAACAAAAAGCTCCTCCCACTTATTTCTGCATTAGCGGGAATGCGGGTTAGTCTGTTTCCGTTTGTTTCCATGCACTTTGTTGGAAACAATCGGAAACAGACTAACCCGCATTCCCGCTAATCTGACTTCGCTTATGCTTATATCTGCAAAAACGTTCTCCGGAGCACTCGCACCCCGGTCGGGTTTTTATAATGGGTGAGATAGAGAATGATCATACTGGATAATTATATGAACTGTGGTGGGGGGAACAGAACAATTTTTCTTTGATGGAAAACGCCATCTAACTTGATAGATATATCAGAAACCTTACTGGTCTGAATTTTTGTCCAATCTAGCCACTTTTATGTCGGCTAACTTATTAGATTGATCATCTAGAAACAAAATACAATGTTTATACTTTTATGGTGGAGCTGTATATGAACTGTAGGTTTTTTTTTTTACTTTAGGGAGCATAAGTATAACTTGCTAATATTGAAATAGAAACTTGGGCAATTTTTTCGGTCAAAGTTCTACTCGAACGTCATCTACTTATCGTCTTTGGAAAAAATACCTAAACATTCGTAATAGCAAGGTAACTCTTAACTTCAATAACTAATATGAAAGTTGCTCTTATTAATACGCTTGTAGTTAAATAAAAGTTCAAATAGGGATAAAATCCTTTTAATAGACAGTGATGATGATAACAGTGATAGAAATTAAAAAAAAATACCAGATATTTCGGTCACATATGCAGTGACCGTCATCAGTAGTAAAACTGTAAAGAAATATCTGTTATTTTTTGTAATTTTCTATCACTGTCTATTGAAAGGATTTTATCCCTATTTGAACTTTTATTTATCGTCATGGAAAGGCAGCGTGGTCTCCGAAATTATCTACGCTTGTAGTTGGAAATCAGTCTCTTGGTGCCACCTTGCAGTGGTCACTGCGTCGATGTCCTAGTTTACTTAATCATTCAGTTTGTTCTGAACCAATTGTTGTAGTTGTTTGAAAAATATACTTTGATACATACCTTTTTTTTACCTGAAAAGTCGGATAGATACTAATATTAAAATTTAATATATTGTCGCCGAAACACCTACCTCCCCCCCCCAAAGGTTCTGAAATGTGTACACTGTTGATTCCGTTGGTTGCAAGTGACCAAATCCTTTTTTACTTACAACAATGCTGTGTCTCTATATAAAATGGATAAAATTGTGAAGGAAAACTCTCTAAAAACGAAAGTTCGATTATTCTTAGGCGCCACGCAAAAATGCTCCGCCAGCCTTGGCATGAGCTAGTCTTAATATTTCTCAAATTTTTTACCTGTCGTTTTTTGGATTAAACACGAAATCAAGTATACCAAAAAAAAATACAAAAAAATTTATTCTTAGGCGCCCCGCAAAAATGCTCCGCCAGCCTTGGGCATGAGCTAGTCTTAATATTTTTCAAATTTTTTACCTGTCGTTTTTGGATTAAACACGAAATCAAGTATACCCAAAAAAATACAAAAAAATTTATTCTTAGGCGCCCCCGCAAAAATGCTCCGCCAGCCTTGGGCATGAGCTAGTCTTAATATTTTTCAAATTTTTTACCTGTCGTTTTTGGATTAAACACGAAATCAAGTATACCCAAAAAAAATACAAAAAAATTTATTCTTAGGCGCCACACAAAAATGCTCCGCCAGCCTTGGGCATGAGCTATTCTTAATATTTCTCAAATTTTTTACCTGTCGTTTTTGGATTTAAACACGAAATCAAGTATACCAAAAAAAATACAAAAAAATTTATTCTTAGGCGCCACGCAAAAATGCTCCGCCAGCCTTGGGCATGAGCTAGTCTTAATATTTCTCAAATTTTTTACCTGTCGTTTTTTGGATTAAACACGAAATCAAGTATACCCAAAAAAAATACAAAAAAAATTTATTCTTAGGCGCCCCGCAAAAATGCTCCGCCAGCCTTGGGCATGAGCTAGTCTTAATATTTTTCAAATTTTTTACCTGTCGTTTTTGGATTAAACACGAAATCAAGTATACCCAAAAAAAATACAAAAAAATTTATTCTTAGGCGCCCCGCAAAAATGCTCCGCCAGCCTTGGGCATGAGCTAGTCTTAATATTTCTCAAATTTTTTACCTGTCGTTTTTGGATTAAACACGAAATCAAGTATACCCAAAAAAAATACAAAAAAAATTTATTCTTAGGCGCCACGCAAAAATGCTCCGCCCAGCCTTGGGCATGAGCTAGTCTTAATATTTCTCAGATTTTTTTACCTGTCGTTTTTGGATTAAACACGAAATCAAGTATACCCATAAAAAATACAAAAAATTTATTCTTAGGCGCCCCGCAAAAATGCTCCGCCAGCCTTGGGCATGAGCTAGTCTTAATATTTTTCAAATTTTTTTTTACCCGAATCAGAACTCTAACCCAAAAAAAATGTCAAAAAGATTCGTTTTTGGATTAAACATTTTTCAAAAAACCTGTCGTTTTTGGATTAAACACGAAATCAAGTATACCCAAAAAAAATACAAAAAAAATTTATTCTTAGGCGCCACACAAAAATGCTCCGCCAGCCTTGGGCATGAGCTATTCTTAATATTTCTCAAATTTTTTACCTGTCGTTTTTGGATTAAACACGAAATCAAGTATACCAAAAAAAATACAAAAAAATTTATTCTTAGGCGCCACGCAAAAATGCTCCGCCAGCCTTGGGCATGAGCTAGTCTTAATATTTCTCAAATTTTTTTACCTGTCGTTTTTGGATTAAACACGAAATCAAGTATACCAAAAAAAAAAATTACAAAAAAAATCATTTGTTGTATTTTTTTCTCGTGGAACTTCTGTTAAATCTCAACATTTTCTTTGGCAGGATTTTCCATCATTTTTTTATCATTTTATAAACTAGCTCGACAATGTCTTGCTTGCTCTTGAAGGCCACCATTAACTTCACTTGAGATGAAATCTTTCTTTTCTTTTTGGGAGTTTTTTCCATATATTTTTTGTTCTTTTTTTTCTTGAAGATCGTCATGAACTTCACTTGGGGAGAAATCTTTCTTTTCTTTTTTGGGACTTTCCCTTCACATTTTTCTGGAGGGGGGGGGGGGGTCCTTCACATATTAATCTTTTGTTTTGTTTTTCTGTTATTTTTTTTTTTTATTCAGTATATATGGAAACTCAACGTAGTCCTTGTCATAATGTTTTTCATCACGTGTCATTGAGATAACAACCATTTCCTAAGGCCATAATAAGTCCAAAATGCTCCGTAATAAAGTCAACGTATATACTAAAGTATGTGGACAAACCAGCCACAAAAATCGGATAAGAGTGCCCTGACCAGTTAGGTAAATTTGTGCATCGAGGCAGATAACAAGCGACCGAGCGTCGAATATTTATAATATTATATTATGTATATTATAATATTATATTATAATACTATAATAACCGTCGAATATTTCAGTCTTTTTACTTCGTCTTGAAGGGCATCATATTTCTAACGACAAATTTCAAATATAAGTTGTATTCAGCTTTGAAACACAACTAAAACAAGGTAAATAAAATGCGTCCTCACCAAACAAAGTTGAAGAAAAGAAAGCTAAAATACAAAGTTGACATAACAAGAAGAAAAATCAAGGAGTTAAAAAATAAAAACAATATCTTTCATCAAAGCCAAACATCTACAACTATTTCATATTGTATTGCCACCCTGCTTTTCCTGTTGTACTACAAACATTTAATACTGGGCTAAAGATATAGTAATATTGCATATGATAATGGTGTTAATATAGTAATGGTTAAGTAGAATATATGGTAAAGATAGATGGCATGCAGTAACCAAATGCTAGAAAATCCACATTAGTAGTAAACAAACTGAGAAAAGAAAGACGAGAAACTGGAAAATAAAGAATAAGGATATAATTAGAAATAAGGACATGAGAAATTAAGGACAGCAGTAGCTTGGCAATATAATCCTGTTTTGATCTAGGACTTTGAGGATTAAAACTCTAGAGTTAGCCCCCTTTCATGCCCCTTTTTCCACAAAGTCGACCGACCAAAACTTTGAAACAGCCCTTTTTGTTCATCATAGTCGAAACTTTTTTTTTTATTTTTTTTTTATTTCATGAATCTATAAGAACAATGCATTGTTAGATGTATATTGATGAAACAAGCCGTTGGACCTGGATACCGGTATGTCATGCGAAGGAGGAGGGCGGGCTGAGGGGACAGTAGGAGAGATAGGTCTCATTCAATTTTGAGATTCCTCCCTCCATAGTTAATTCTATTTTCCGCTTAGTTTTCCGGTTTTTCATGTTTTTTTTCCCTTCTACCATTAGCCCTTCTGCCCAAATCAATTGGTGCCTGAATCCTCGCCAGGAATGTTTTCCATCACGAATCAGACACATACAGAGGGGTATAGGAGGAGAGCCTGATCCCAGGGAAATATTGAGATCCCCCTCCATAGTTTATTCTGTTTAGCATTCCTGTATTCTTTGAATAGCCCTTCCTCCCAAAGAAATTGCTGCCTAATTCTCTGCCAGGAGTGTGTAATTATAAAAATATGCCAAAAGGGAGAATGCCGAAAATGGGCCAAAACCTAACGTTTCTTGAATCTTAAATATGTCTTGGAAAAAAATTGTCTTTATTCATACCAAAATATTGTTTTGCTTTATTCTCCGTATTCATAAATGCATAAGAGGGGGCAAGGGAAGACCCCCGCCCTCGAGTTGTATTTTTAGACCTGACAGTGTTCTGCCACTACTTCTTGAATGGGGCTCTTCCGGCCTACCTTGGAGTGTGTGACGAAGCAGAGTCTTTATTAGAAGTAGATTTACTCATACTCCTGTGGGATACTATATTTGTTCATCCTACTCAATTTAATTCTTGTAGTGCAAATATGATCCCTATTTATCCGCAGCATTTTCTGCAGGTTCTGAAGTCTTGAACATTTATAGCCATTCTGCTGTCAATTTTGAAAAGATGTCGTCGTGTTTTTTCCTTGTTTTGACATTGTCAAACAAGATTGTCATTGTCTCTTGGAAAAACGCTAATGTTGTTATAACCACTTTTGCTCTTGTTTTTCGTTGACATATTTTATCTGATCATCTAAAAACGAAAGAATCATTAAAACGTATCGTCAAATATTTTAGAGTTTATTCGGCTAACTTGTACTTGAGGCGAGAGAAAGATGTTTATTTATGTACTTGGGAGGGATAGAAGATGTTAGATGGTGTACTACATAGGTATTTTCATTATTTTTAAGGCTAAATAAGCCCCTTCCCCCATCTCTCATCTCTCTATTTTCTCTTTTGATTCGTGGGGTTTTTCGCCTGTGGTAAAGCACAATTTGATTTGTTATACCAATTTTAACTTACTGAAGCCTTATCTTGCTTATGCGAGTTTCTTCTTAAAAAAAAGAAAAAAAAGGGAGCCCGAGGGTATTAAGCAATTAAATTGCCACTCTGTCCAAATACAAACATTTTCTTGCTATTATCTTTTATTCATGCTGATTGAGGTTAATTACCATGTTTAACTTGTGAGTAGTTAAGGCTTCGTAATTGGATGCAATTATTCCATTTTCAAGCGTGGCTTCTTCTTTGGCTCATCCAATTTGGTCCCACAGTTGAATTCATAGTGAGGAATTTTGATTTCGACGCAGTCTCCAGAAATACAAAACTTGTTTGTTTACGTATATTTTTAGATGAATATTGTAGCTTTAGTAGGTCCGTATCGGTAAAATGGGAGGTATTGCAAAATTTTTGCTTGGTTAGTCGTGGGATAACCAAAAGTGTGTCTTCACACCAAAACTCGGGAAGGAATCGTTCAGGACTATCTTACGCCTCCCGTATCAAACATCGTAATCGAGGAAACCAGCGCGAAGATTTAAGAAAAAGTCTGAATAATATCGTGGTTCTGGCTCACTCAATAGATATGAAACTAATAGATCTAATGATATAAGCATCTTGTCTTTTCGGTGGAACTTAAAGCTGTTGAAATTGCATGTTTAGAGATAAAGTGTGCTTTAAAAAATCTTCATGTTCCAATTCATGCCCAACGTCCAATTCACAACGTCCTTGGAACATGTTCCATTTCAAATGAAACACAACGTCCGAAAATCCTCTACCCAACGGCCCTTGTCCAATTCAACGGCCCCAGTGTTTCCGCAGTCGGTCTTTAAAAACTTGGACAGAAAGTCAAACTTAAGCATTAAGAGTCAGGGGCAGAGAAGTGGGTATCCCCCCCTCACATATGGAATAATTTCTGTTCACTTTAAGTGTTAATGCTGCTCCTTACTTTCAGTTAGAAAAACTTGTTTAGTTTTTTCCTAAGGAGTGATAGTTTTAGGTGCTTTTGAATAAACATACATCGAACAGAAGCTGTACGCAAAATAGATTTTGACCCCCCCCCCCATTTCTAGAGCTATTATGAAAGAAAGGCTAAGATAGCTGGGCTACGTCTTATCCCTGAAGATTCATAGTTTGCCAAAAATCATGCTTTTTAGCTAACCATCTGGGAAAAAACAAAAATCATATCTACCCCCTCCCCCCCAATAGGAGGGAAAGAGAACATGAGAAGAAATAAAAAAAATGGAACTTTATTAGAGGGAGTAAACAATAAAAGCTTTGAAAAAGTTCAGGAGAGTAAGGAGAAGAGAAGGAGCGTGCGCCGTTATGTTCATCTTAGGGGCCTTGAACCTAGAATGAGTTGTGTTAGTAGTAGCACAAAGGCTGAAGATAAGTTAAGACGCAATGCTGATAAAATAAACTTAAATTTCCAACTATGCCTGATTTTTAACTATGTCTGCTTTTGAGGAAAGGAGATATAACGCATCTTTGAGAAAATTTGAACCTCCACTTATAGGATCTCTAAACAAGAGATAAGAAGAAGATTGGACCAAATGAGACAAATTTGACCTATTGATCGAGCGTATTCACTGAGAAAAAGGGTCACATAATGCCTTTTAGTAATGAGCTTCAGCTTCGGGGGAGTTGGGTCAAAGACTTGGACTCTCATGTGGCGGTTGTTTTTATAAAAATTGTTATTATTATTATTACTCTTTACGCGCGGTTGTTCTATTAGTTGTATTATTGATTTAATGTTTTGTGACAAAACTGAAACTGTTTTAGCTTCAGGCTGAACCTCCTCCCTTCTTTCTTTTTTCTCTTTTTTTCTTTCTTCTTCTTGTTTTGCATAAGAGTGCCACAAATTCACGAAAATATTGGGAGGGGAGAATGTATTTTTTTTTCAAAATCTAAAGGGGGGAAACACATTTAGGACCCCTGAATTGGCGTCACTGTGAGTGTCGGCTTAAAAAAAAAAGCTACTTAGTTTATTTTGGCGATTTCTTGTGGAAATTCTAGCGATTTCTCTGCTTACGTGTTATAGCGATCACACTGTTGTTCTTGGTCTGAGTAAAACCGGGTTCTCTGTCTGCATTCGGAGATAATTAGCTTATTCTCAGTGAGATAGATTACTATGCAGGTATGTTTAGATTAAATATTTAATATATAGATTATAGAGTTGATTACGTCAGGTATTTAATAAAATACGTTCTGGGTGGCCTGCTTTCCATAATTCTCTGTTGTGGTTTCCATAATTTTGTTACTAAATTATCATATTTTCATTATTTTTTAATATATTTCATTAGGATTAACCTAACTTCACTTCTTGGGTGTGGTCGCTATAACACGTAAGTACCGCGGTTTCTTGCCGGTAGAAAAAATGATAAATGTTTTAAAGCCGAACCTTATAATAGGTAAAATAATTTTGTCTTTAGAGAATTACATTTTCTTTTTATTTGAAAATACGATGCCTTACGTTTTTATTTTTGTTTTCAGCAATTTCTTGAAGAAACTGGAGAGTATTTGGAGCCAGATCTCCGACCGGACTCCATTGAAAGACATTGGAATCAAATGCTTGCATTACACCAGGAAAGAAAGGTGGCGATACAAGATGAAATAGTCAGGTAAGGGTATTGCGAAAGCCGTATCAAGAGGGTAAGGGATTCAACTCAACTCCCCCCCCCCCCCCCGCCCCAAAAAAGAAACTTGGATACGCCTTGGATATTGCCATAGATATTCGGTCATAGAAGTTCTTGATTTTCTTATTGTCCGCATTATTCTAGAATCTCTTTTTTTCGATTTCGGCATAGAGTCTAGTTCTCAAGGATTGTAGTTCAGTGCAAAGTGGTTATCGGGATTTTATGCCGGGTTCTTAAGCCATATGTCTTTTTTTATTTAAAAATGTGACGGTTCCAAGGGATGAAATTTTGAAAAGTTTGTAATATTCTTGGCTTTCAAACAGTTCGTGGTAACGAACTGTAAGTAAGGAGCTACGCGGCTCAATAGTAACCGAATCTCTAAAAACCGGAATTTTTATATCAATAAAGTATAAAAAAAAAAAAATCAGCTTATTATTATGATGCCAAATATATAAGATTCAATAAATATATTATTACCCATCAAGCAAGGACTACGAGCCTGAGGAAATTTGTCGCAGATTTGGGGGTAAAGACCCTCTACAATTCAAAAAATCTTAATGAAAACCACACCGTCAGATTCAGTGTATCAGAAAAGTGGAATTTTTTGGAATTATCAAAACGTGGATTTTTTTTTTTTTTTTGCCCGAAGAAAGATCACGGATGTGTGTTAATTTAGTTTTTCTTTCCAGGGGTGACCGTATCGAACAAATAGTCTTAGAACATCGGGAGAGGGGTTCATTTGAACGGAAATTAAAAGTTCTAGTGCCCTCTATAAGTGACCAAAAAGATAAGAGGACAACTAGCCCCCTTCCCACGCCCTTTTTTCTCCAAAATTGCCTAATCAAAATTTCTTGATTTTGTCATTTTATTCAGCCTAGTTTGTTGAAAGGTTCAATAACTATGCATTTTGAGATAGCATGACCCACACAGTCCCTGGGAAAAAGTCTATAAAATTTGTTATAAAATTATAAAATTTAAAATTATAAAATTATAAAAAAGTTATAAAATTTGTCCATTAATAAAAATATAATAATATTTCATTTATGCTTTCTATACATGCATGAATGTACACAGAGGACTATAGGGAATAAACGAAAAGGAAACTGAAAACTGCAAAATTACACTTCTGATGAAAGGGACGACAATAAATAGCTGTAATACCCTTATGAATAGCTCATAATATCTTATGAATAGATAATAAAAAGCTTGCAATAGCTCGACAATACATAACACTAAAACACTCATAATACTTAACACACTAACACTCATAATAAACAGCTCAGTTTTATTAAAGCCAATATGTGGCAAATTTCTGTCTGTTATTGGGAAGTGTGCATACATTTTTCGGGTGGGGGGTAGGTGGGTGGGTGAATTTTCTTCTTGGAGATTTTCTACGGTGGAATTTTGCATGGTAAGGGAAGTTTCCGGGGGTTAAACTTTTCAGGGGAAATTTGCCAGATTTCCAATTTTATTAAAGCCATTATGTGGCAAATTTTCTGTCTGTAATTGAGAAGTGTGTATACATTTTTCGGGTGGGGGTAGGTGGGTGGGTGGATTTTCTTCTTGGGAGATTTTCTACGGTGGAATTTTGCATGGTAAGGGAAGTTTCCGGGGGTTAAACTTTTTCAGGGGAAATTTGAACTTTTCAGGGGGAAACTCTCTTTTAGTTGTCCTTCTTTCTCTTTGCCGACTCAATTTTACGTTTGGAAATGTTAGGGTAATTGTCCAGGGTAAAGTTTCACCGGGATTGAATTGTCTAGAAGATCTGTCCGTGGGGGGGGGGGAATTTTTCCGTGAAGGTTGAGTAAGATTTTCAGGGATTATTTAAAACGATCAGAAATTAAATAAAAACCAGTTTTTCAACTTAAAGTAAGGAGCAATATTAAAACTTAAAATGAACAGAAATTATTACGTATATGAGGGGGGCCCCTTTTCAACACCTCGCTATTTACACTAAATTTTGGATGTTGTCCCAATTCTCTAATAACAACTCCTGAAACACATGGGTCGTTTAATTAGAACAATAAGAAGCTTTTTTATAAGGACCATAAAACTGTAGCGTGAAGAGTGAGATGTTGAGGAGGGGGCAATACCCCACATATGTGTAATAATCTCTGTCCGTTTTAAGTTTTAATGTTGCTCCTTACTTTGAGTTGAAAAAACTTGTTGTTTTTTATTTTCTGACAGAAACAGTATAAAAAAGAGTAGGGCCATTATTCAACAATCAACACTCTTTTTCAAAATATAATGGTTGAGACCCTGGCAAATACGCCAAGATATAAATCTAGACTATACTTCAGGAAACTTCAGGAACTATACTTCAGGAACTTCAGGAAAAGACACTATAATATTGAAGTTTTTACTTTACAATATATAGAAAGTTTCTATGAATCAAATTTTCACTTTCCTTCCTTTTTTATCCACATGTTTAAAATAATTTTTATCCAAACGTTCTTGCTGTTTCACTATGATATGATTCTATAGACCTGTTTAAGATAAAATGCCCGATGGCTAATGACTCAAGCAATGAACAACAATGGGTAAGTAATATTATTTAGGGCTATACCTGGCATCATTAGGGGGGTTGGGGCAATTGTTCTCAAACATTTTCTAGTTCTTTTAATTGTTTTCAAACGGACAAAATATCATTTTCAAACATTTATCTTACCTAGGGAGATGCCCTCCTCCATATGGATATGCTTTAGCCAAGGCCTTATCCAGGGGAAGGTGGTACTTGGTTTGACCCCCCCCCTGTAGCTTTTGTCCGACTCGTGAAAACATGACAAAAATGTACATAAACAGTTTTTTGATGCGTTTTCCGAAGTTTTATTTGTAGAACCTCCCCGAAAAATCATGAATACGCCCTTGGCTTTAGCTCACATGTTACGTAGTTTTCATACTATGGGTGATAGGGGCCTGGGTATACGCCTGAGAGACTCCGGTTTTTTTTTACCTTAAAATATAATGTATTTTTAAAAGGGTTTTCTCTCCTTTCCTGTAGTTTCAATGAAGTACGCACATCTTGTTTTTTTTTGCGGTTTCGAATAAATTGGACCCCCCCCCCCCGCCCCAAAAGAAACTTCTTGCAAACCTACATCTCAATTTATAATGTGTATTTGAGCGATTGTTGTGGCTTTATAAGCTTTTGTAAGTTAGTAAAATTCATATAAATATAAGTAACAACAGCGCCTACATTTAAGGGGTTGCCGTACTCTCATCTTAGGTTCGTTTTGTACGGATTGGAAATATGGATCTAAAGACTTAAAACGAAGGCAGGCTGAGAAGCGTAGAAGACTGGGTTGTAGGTACACAGTCAATGCCGTACCCTGAGTGGGATGGGGGCTACCGGGCTCGATCCCCTCTCCAATTTTGTTGGACTTGGGGAACGTAACAAAAATATATATAAACAGGTTTTTGATGTGTTAAAATATGTAAACCACCTCCTGAAAAATAACCCCCCCCCCCGAACAGAATCCTGGATTTGCCATTTTACACAGCTATTTGAACCCATAACGGCAATTTTCGAAGATTTAGAGGGGGAGGTGAGGTAATTGTATTTTCCAGTATCTCGGGAGGGGAGGGGGAATTTGTCATTTTTCAACAATATATTAAAAAGGCATTTTCAACGAAAATACCCCAGTAAAGGTCTTTTTCAAAATCTAGGGGGGCACAGGTTCCTCTGCCCCCTAATTAACGCCACTATGTAAACCTAAAACAGACAACTTTTAATCATCGCTTAAAATTTTTTCCCACCAGAGCTGATTTTCGCACTTAATGCATTTTGATTTTTGGACATCCCAAATACAAAATTAGCTATGTTGATCTAGTGTCCCGTATTACTTTCTTTGAAGATTGATTCGCCACTTAATTTCCGTGTATTTTTTGTTGTGTCATAGGGGCTGACTACATTTCCTAAAGCAATTACGGAATAACATCTGCCTTCCTGCTACCAAATTTCTGCTTCAGTGATTTAAATGCTGATGTTTTTGTTTTGTGTTTTAGGTAACGGCGTTTTGCGTTGCGTTACATTCTGCTTTCCCTTACTATATACTAAAAAAGAGAAAAAATGTGTTTATAATATCGTTCTATGCACAAAGAGAAAGAAAAATATGAGGCGTCATTTTCATTCTATGTTTCAAAATAATGGTAGTAGTTATTGTAAAGTGTCACTAAAGGGATTTAATGTCAGGAAAAAATTGCTTTGATTTGTTTAGCTTACAAGACCGCATTAGGACTAGTAAGGGAAGTTCATGCTCAGACTTCTTCTTTTCTTGCAAAGGATAACCAGTAGCTTGAGTTGCAGGATTTGAAATCCCGAGGATAGGGATTTGAGTCCTGGTGTCGCTGTTTATTTGTTTGGGACGGGGTCAACGGTGCGACTCTGTAAGTTCAGCCAGAGTCGACCCAGCTCTAATAGTAAAAAAAAAAGGGTTTTTGAAGATTTGAATAAGAAGCTTCCAGAAACTCGGGAAAAATTTAGGATTTGGGGGGGGGGGATGGACCTCCAGTCCTCCCCGCTGCGTACATCCCTGACAAGATATACGGGTTTTATCATTGTAAAATTTATTAAAATTGGGTCTTGACTATTTGATAGCCACAAATTTTAAGTTCTAATTAATTTTAATTTTACAGTTTACAATTTAGTTTAGTAATTAAGTAAAATTAGTAAAATTAATTTAGTAATTAGTAAAAATTAAGTAATTTAATTTTACATTTTTAATTTAATCTAATTAATTTTAATTTTACTAATTAATTTTAATTTTACTAATTAAATTTTACAGTTCTAATTTACATAGAGATCATTAAATTGCATAATTCAGCTGGTCGTTGCTTTGCAATATAATCCTTCATTACATTTATAATAATTAATTGTCATGCGATACAATTCCGAATAAGGGTTATTATTTCGTTTGCATTAGTATGCATTATTGCACACCTTAATAGACATATATATAAATGCTGCTTTTAGTATTTTTATTGATTGAAAGACTGAAGGAAAGAAGCATAATCAGAAGATATGAATAGCAGTTTTTCATCATGCCTTTATAATTGATGATGATTTGCAACTTCTGATGCATTGTCCTAAATTTATATTGACATTAAGGTAACGTCTATTTAACGTCCCTTAAATTATAGTTTTGGCTTTGGTCAGTTTAGTGGCATTAATTCACGGATATTTAGGGGAAGAGGCAAAAGGTATATGGTGAAAGGGTAACTCCCTTTCATCGTTTTCGGAGAAAGGGTCGTCCAATTTTAGTTTTGTGTTTTTATTTTAAGTTTTTTTTTTTATATTTTTTTTATCAGTTTTATTCTGCGCTGAGGACGGTCAAGCGGAGGTCTTGACCGAAATATTTGCATAATTTTTCAATTTTTTCACTGGCTGTTAATTGTCCTCGTTTTCTTCCTTTCTTCGCGATTTTATGTTTTATAATACATATAAAAAAGATATTTTTCAAAACCTAAGAGGGGGGGGGGTTTAAAATACCTATGGTACACTGCTCCCCCTCCCCAATTAACGCCACCGTTTGGCTTTAAATAAATATGTTTTTTCTAAGAAAAAAAACTTTAAAAAATGACAATCTCTGTGTCAAAAAATCTTTTAATCTAATTGGTAATAAATTCCCCCTTTGAAGTATAGGGTTTATAATACCGTAGTGTTTCCAACTGAGTAGGATGACAGCAGGAAAGTTCTGATAGCCTGCTTCATATTTTTTTTCTTGCATTTTTTTTACACAATTGTTTTTTTTTGGGGGGGGGGGCGGGTCTGAAGCAGGTGTTTGCCCCCCCCAACCCACCCTACCCCATAAAAAATTACGCCCCTTTCTAAGTCCTTCCTATAAATTCCACCATCAGCAAGTTCCAAATGGCACTAAAAAACGGCACTTTTGGTGCCATGTCTCAAGAGGAAAAGCTGGGGCTAGAGGGCTACCAGTAACTTTTTAGAGTGACGTTTAATGGCTCATTTGCAAGCTATTTTTTCATATCTGTGTGATGTTTATCAATTCTACCATCCATTAGTGTGATATAGTACTAAAAACACCACTTTTGGTGAAATATCCAAACGCACAATTTCTAAACCTTCAACAGTGCTGAAAAAATTTGATGTCTCAAAACTTTGTTTGGATGTTTGTTATGGGAAATGATGGGCATGGGGGGGGGAGTGGTAGTTTCTCTCAAATCACTTTGACTCTTTTAAAGAACACTATAAATTCCAATTTAAAGATCATGTAGACCCTATCTGATTTAATAGGCGATCCAACCGATATCTGAATTTAATGCGACCACCCATTCCATATAATTTCAGTCTCTCTTGTTTTGCTGGTAACTTAGATTTAATTTTTTCATTCAGCGACATAATTTTTGTATGTAGGCTGTTGCTTAGTGCGCCGTCCCTTCGAAACCAATTGATAAAAAAAAAATATATACTACAACATAAGCGTATGCTACATACTGCAAAATAGACTACATATTCTGTTCACTGCACAAACCTTTACTGCAACATAATGTGTACAATACATTCAACGCAAATATATATTACATTACATTTTACTACTGCTACATAGCCTATAGAGTTATACAACTACACTACAGATACATGTACAACTACTACACCACAATAATTTCGATTCTTATCCGATTAGAAGTTTAACTTTTAAAAACGACGTTTTCCCGATGAAAGTAAAGAGCGAAGTTGAAACTTAAAAACGGACAAAATTCCTGCTTCTGAGTTTATGCAACTATTTTTGAAAAACAGATTCAAATAAACTGGTTGCTGATATTTCCCGATATTTTTCAGAACATTTCTAGTGCTGCACTAGAAACTTTTTTCTTAGATTTTTAAGAGAGTTAAAATCGCGTCGTAATTTTTTTTTTGTTAGGTATCCTCCTCCTCCCCCCTAATGTGCAAGTATTTAGCCCAAATTTGTTTCTGAAGTATTAAATCCCCCCCCCCTTTGTTGTAAATATATAACCCAAATTATGTAGTTCGAATGTATTTACTTGTTTTACACTGAGCTTAAGCTATTTGTTTCCTAATACAGAAAGATAAAACCGTTTTTTTTTTTCTCGAGGACACAGCGTAAACTTGAGTGTTGGCGGTATCATATATAAAGTACAAAAAAAAGCAGAAACAAACGAGGACGATTTTCAGCCAGAGAATAAAAAAGTCGATATTTAAGAAAAATACAATAAAATATTTAGAAAAACGCAATATAATATATAAAAGAGATAATATTATATATATATATATATATATATATATATATATATATATATATGCATTAAACTATCTTTATAAACGAGCAATAATTTTATATATGTATATATTTATGTATGTATTTATTTTTTTTCTCGAAAAAGGCTCCATACTTTTTTGGGGAAATTGGTATCTTGAGATATTCTCGCATTTAAAAAAAAAAAAAAAAAAAAAAAAAAAAAAAAAAAAAAAAAAAAAAAAAAAAAAAAAAAAAAAAAAAAAAAAAAAAAAAAATCTAGATATGTCAGAAGTCTGAGAAAATTCGTTGAGAACCTTAATTTTGGTTTTTGCAAATGACTTCATGTACTATGTTAGTACATCATATAAGCATTTTCTTACATGATATCATGCATAGCATAAATAACATTGTTGAGTTTCCAACGCATCAGTTATGTATATAATATAATGTCTGTAAAGGCAAAAAAAAAAACAACGAAAATTTGCACCAAAAATTGCGGCAACACCAATACGGGCAGCTAAAGCAAAGGCCATTGCTAAATTATCTGAAGTAATCAAAATCTAAAAAGTGTCAAAAATGAAAATGAAGAGCAAAGACACGGGCAGTTAGAAGACATACGAAAATAACAATTAGAGCGTGTCAAAAATGAAAATGAGAGTAAATACACGCGGTTAGAAGACATGCGACACCTGGCTTGTGAGCGAGTCAAAAATGAAAATGAAGAGCAAAGATACGCGCGGTTTGAAGACTTGTGACACCAAGCATGTGAGCGAGTCAAAAATGAAAATGAAGAGCAAATACACACGTGGTTAGAAGAACAGCGACAGTGTATCAAAAATGAAAATGAAGAGCAAAGACACGTGTGGTTAGAAGACATGCGACTCCGAACATGTGAGCGAGTCAATGAAAATCAACCTGGACAGCGAGAAACAAAGCGTGTCAAAATTTAAAATGATAGCGATGATGATTGGGTTTGGGATTTTTACATGGGGATAACGTCATCAATGCATACCATACTTTTGAAAAAAAAAAACACAAAACAACAAAGGTTCGGCGATATGTATTTCATTATGACTAAAGACAAGCCGAGGTAAAACAAACCAAACAAATTGAAAATGACAGCGATGATGATTGAGTTTTTGGATTTTGACATGGATAAGGTCATCAATGCCTACCATACATTTGAAAATCAAAAACTTGGACTAGATAAATCGTTGGAAGAAAGAAGTTTTTGTCCCACCACCTGAACAATTAAAAGAATCGAAGGTTCGGTGATATGTCTTTCATAATGACAAAAGACAAGCTGAGGCAAAAGTATTAGGTCTAATAAAAAAATGTAATTTTACAAAGGCACTACTTCTAATTTAAGTTCCATTTGGACGTCATGACATAAAGAAAAGGCTCAATTATCTGCGAATATATATATATATATATATATATATATATATATATATATATATATATATATATATATATATATCTATATATATATAATATATATATATATATATATATATATATATATATATATATATATATATTATATATGTATATATGTATTGCCAGTGTTGCCTCATAACATATTTACAAAACTTATGACTCACCTTCATTTAGAAAATACGAGGTATGATCCTTTTCAGTTTATAAATTTAAGCATGGCAACACCCTAAGGAAAGCAATACATTTCTTTATTCTGCACAAGGTGGATTGTTAGGTTTCATTTGATTGGGAATCTTCCCTCACCTGGTGTTAAATGATCAATAGGCCTCTTCTGAACTCCTACATGGCGCGAATGTTTCATATCCGGGATTCCGGGCTTCTCTTACGCATGAGGAAGCTCGATGGCGGACGCGACCAGTTAGGATGTTGTAATGGTGCTGAAAGGATGAGTGTTTTCCGTTGTTTGTATTGGGCAGCAACCCAGACAACCCAAGTGCGGTTTTATGCTCTTATATTTATTTTTAAAAATCTGGCTATAAATATAGTGCGATATAGGTGGTTCAAACTCAAAACCTATCAAGTGCAAAAAGAAGTCTTGAGCGATTATAACATGGAATTGCTAGGCTATCATAAATGGAAAATAAGGGTGTAAATTAGGGTTTGAATGTGAATAAGTCTGTAAGTACATGTCTGGTATATCGTCACCAATTCACGATAAAGTAGATTTGGCACGGATTTTTTCTTCAAATTTCTTTTAGTGAAGATACAGGAAGAGATGTTTTCAAAATCTAGGAAGGGGATGACAACTTGTTTGATTTTTTTTTCCCGTGTTAGTCTTAGATTTTATCTGGAAAAGAAATAATGCGGAAACACTGTCCAAATATCTAGTCTTCTGCATTCAATTAAATCTTATATATTAACAGATTTCTTATCTTTATAATTGTAAGGTATTTGCGTCTCTTCATCAGTTCGTCTACGTCAAGGCTGTGCCCAGGATTTTTTTTCGGAGGGGGTTTTACTCAAAAAAAAGTTCGGGGGGGGGGGTTTACACAAAAAAACTAAAAAAATTGTTTATATCCGTTTTTGTTAAGTTTTTACGAGTCAGACGAACATTTCGGGGAGGGGGGGGGGGGTCAAACCGGGTAGGCCTAACCCCCCCCCCCCCCCTGGATACGGCCCTGATCTACGTACATCTTTTCGTGATGTACGGATAAAATGTGGTTTTCCAGGCAGGTGAATTCTAGCTCTTAAATTTTATTGAATATGTCTTGCCGTAAAAAGTGCTTCGGGGAGGTGGTCAGGTGCCTTCGGAACTCATCTCCATTGACATATCAAAATATTTGCAATTCTCTCCCAATAATTTATCGTATAGCTGGCCTTTTTAGCTTGGCCTCCACCCGGAATGAATCACTGTGTACCTACTTGAACCCCTCCCTCTGGCTACATCACGAAAGTGAGCTTTTCTACTCTTTAGAAAATGATCCCTGCACCCCCTTCAAATACTGTCCAAATATTTACGATTCTCCCTCCCAATACTGTTTCTTTCCAATTTTCCTTTTTCCAATTTTGCCTCCGCCCTGGAATGAATTCCTTTATATGTATTAAACCAACATCTCCTGTTTACACCACGAAATTGAGCTTTCTGTTCCTCAGAAAATGATGCAAGCCCTACCACCATCCATTCTTTCCTGCCGATAACTAAAGCAGGGTGGATCTTTCGCTTGTTTGAATGAGTGTTTCCGAAGTTATTGTTTTAGGTAAGCATGCCCTGTTTTTCTCATGACAGGGAGACAATGGTACCCATTGTAGGGGGGAGGGAATTCACTCCCAGCTAGAGTTCGAAAAACATCTCTTATTGGTATTTTCATTGAAAAAATACACACACCCCCCATAGATTTAAAAGAATGTATTTGGCCGTCCTCCAACATTTTTTTGAA
Organism: Artemia sinica; assembly: GCA_027921565.1. Classification (NCBI taxonomy): domain Eukaryota; kingdom Metazoa; phylum Arthropoda; class Branchiopoda; order Anostraca; family Artemiidae; genus Artemia; species Artemia sinica. The sequence goes on along the minus strand of CM051261.1, from coordinate 67,452,164 downwards.
TTAGTGCCATTGGCAGGAACAGTTTTATTGGAAGGGGACGGACCGATTATGATTTTTGTGGTAAGGAAGGGGGATAATTTCTTCTGTCGTCTAAAAAAAAAGTTTTTTTTTTTTAGTACTATTAGAATTTTTTATCGCTCTTTTAGTGTTTATCATTTTGTTTTCATTCTTATAATTTTCTTTGTATCTGTATAATCATTTTAATGTCATTATTTCTAGTTAATGATACGAAATGCTTATTTATTTTACTAAAATTCTGTTGTGAAATTCTTGTTTTCACACATATTGAAGTATAAAAGTAGAAATCGCCGAGTCTGCTATAAGGAAGTCAGGAATATTGCATAAGAGCGTATGGTATTTCTGATTATGGAATTTATTTTATCTTATTCAAAGACCTTTATTACAAAGAATCATTCAATTATTAAAAACAAAATAATCGATGCGAATGAAAGTTCGGTATCACAAATTACTTAAACAAATGTTTGACCCACACCCCTTTTCTATTGGCTAACACTGACTTCGTATTTATATAGAGATTGAGGTTGAACAAAGAGCTTATAAGAGATTAGTAAGGTCATTCTGTTTTGATGGGTTAATAAGACGCGCATTCTTAGCTGTTTTTGAACTGGGGGTTCGAGGAATTTTGAAGGAATAGGATGAAGACTGTCTTTTATAACTGTTCCGTTAACAAAGCAAAAAAGAAAAAAAAAGATGTTTAAATAGCTTTCTATGACCCTGCCAGCGCAAGGGATAATTCCCAAATGTGGAAACCCGTTAAAACAAAGGGGCATCGAGATGTAGCCTATGGTTCTTTAAACCACCCAAAAAGTTTCCCCATTTTTCCCATTTTCCCTTAAATCATTCCCTACGACATCCTCTCACCACCCCATTCGGAAACGATTTTTTTTTTTTTTTGGTCCTAAATGGTTGGCCGATAAGGACGATCTACCGGCAATCTTTAACCAGGACGAGCAACCTGGCGAGGCTGCCAGGACGAGCAATCTGGCAATCTTTAATCCTCCCTGGAATAATCTAATGTTAGAGCGTGGCAATGAGTATCACAAATAAATTGAATTAAACTACTTGTGTAACAAGTTAGAGGGAACTTATTTTGAAACTTACCCATTACAGACTCGAACGCCTCCAAAGAATTGCAGAAAAAGTACATCGTGATGCCAAACAAGTGGAAGTCAAGCTTGGTGACCTTGAACAGCACAGATTGAGGAGGAAGCACTAAAGATCTACCGAGCTCATCCCGCTGACGTTAAGCGAAACTGCGATTTGATCAACCAAGAAGTTGATGCTTTAGATGATGTTATTAAGTCAATGTTTGGTGATGTGCAAATGCTTAAAGATGGCAGGCATAATCAAGCGGCCGAAATGCACAAAGGTAAGACGTCAAGCATTAATTTGACAAAATAGTAAACTATAGTAGATTAATTTTTAGCTTAATTGTCTTACCACTTTATGATGTTTTATAAACTGCATGGATCATTTAACAAAAGACAACTTTCCTTTTTAACCCCAAAAAAGTAAAAAGAGGATTTACCAGTAACATGCTATGTTTAATTGAACTGATGTTTAATGTTAATTGAAAAAATGTTTAATTATTAAATAATTCTCAATGCGTAGTTTTTATAACCTGGTTTTTAAACAAAGTAATTGCGCAGCAAAAAGCCGGAGGTTGTAGGTTGAGAGTATAAGGCCTATTTTACGGATCGTGGATAACGATCGTAAAGTTTACCTATTTCTGCTGATACATAATTTATGACTGGTAATTAAACTTTGGCTCTCCCATTGGTATTGTTTGCCTCTCGGACTCTGTAGCTGCTGAAACTGTGATTCTTCGACTTTGGGGGGGGGGGTTGCACGTGCCAGTGATGTCATGGGAGGGGGGCAAAAAGTAGGAGAAAAAGGAGTACTTTTCAAAATCTGGGAGCGAAGAGCCCCCTTCCCCTCCAATGACACCACTAACACATGTCCCTGTGTCTCCTGGATCTGGCACCGTCCTCAGTTTTTTTTTTTTTTTTTTTAACTGCCACACGTAGATCTAGTTAGACTTCTATGCCCTGATCTTGATGTCTTGTCAGTTGCCTGGCAAGTTATGTAATTGTTGCAAGATATGTGCGCAGACCCTGCACAAGCTGTCCTGGATGTTCTTTACCCTCCATTTTTCCTATTTTTTTAGTTCTGGGTCAAGTTACTACATTAGCTTCTCGAAAGAGTCTTATTTTAATCATTGCCTTGGCCTTGCCCTTGGTCACTACGAAGTGGTGATCAGTTCAGCTCGGAAATCCTTTTCAAAAAGCCTTTGTTTGGTTTTTAGATGCTAAATCTCAGTTTTCGTACGTGTGGTTATGTGCATGAGTATCGCATGATCGACTTCATTTCCTGTCGTTAACATGCAATTTGTTAATGCAACGATTTCCAGATTCCTATATAAAACCTTAATTTTTTAACGTAACCGTGTCAAGATTTACAGTCTTCTATTCATATTTTTTTTTTTATCGATGAATTATTCCTTATTTTTTTTTAATGTCTATGAAGATGGCTGAAATCTGAAAAAAAAAACGAAAAAAAAAAAACAACAACAACAACATGGAAATACAGAAGAAAAGCAAATGCTTGGTGCTTCAACATGAGCTGAATAGTTGTTTGAAAACTACTAACGTGACTACCCTGTTGTTTTGCAATATGGATTGAGGCTCTACTTGGCAATATGGGGCCCAGGGTTCGATCCCCAGCGCAGCGTTGTTGGGCGACAAGTTTGTTACTTGTTACTGTAAAAAAAAAAGACTTTGCAACTGATACGTTCGATGCGACGCCTGTGCGCCAGCAACAGCTCTGGAGGATATTTATTTTTTACTAACTTTATTTATTCTTTATTTTTTATCCTTTATTTTGTACTAGCTTTTATTTATTCTTTATTTTTTATCCTTTATTTTTTACTTACTTTATTTATTCTTTTATTTTTTCCTTTATTTTTTACTAACTTTATTTATTCTTTATTTTTTCTCCTTTATTTTGTACTAACTTTATTTATTCTTTATTTTTTCTCCTTTATTTTGTACTAACTTTATTTATTCTTTATTTTTTTATCCTTTATTTTGTACTAACTTTATTTATCCTTTATTTTGTACTAACTTAATTTATTCTTTATATATTTTATCCTATATTTTTGTACTAACTTTATTTATTCTTTATTTTTTATCCTTTTATTTGTACTAACTTTATTTATTCTTTATCCTTTATTTTGTACTAACTTTATGTATTCTATATTTTTTATCCTTTAATTTTTTACTAACTATATTTATTTTTTACATTTTTTTACTAACTTTATTTATTCTTTAGTTTTTTATCCTTTATTTTTTTACTAACGTCACTAACTTTGCAGTGTTGCTAGTTCGGAACTTGACAAGTTTAGATAAAACTTGAATTTGGTTAATTTCAATTTACTAAAGTTTGCATTTTGATAAAAAGGTCAAGTTAATTTGGATCCAACCCGAAAAAATTTTCTGAAAGTAGGCATATTCTTTTGCCTTTAAACAAAATTGTAAGGGTTGGGTTAGTCTCCAAAACATGTTATTAAAAATTGCACACTAGGGTATACCTATTGTGCTCTTTTGTCGAAGTTGGTTTTTCATAAATAATCCAATTTAAAAAAAACCTTACATTAGACACAGGGATGTACGTGGGGTAGAGGTCTTCCCCCCCCCACCAATCCTAAAATTTCCCGAGTTTTCCCGAGTCCAATATTTTTTCTTAGTGTTGCTAATCTTGTATTCCTTTTGAAAGCGGGTTCATCTTGATTGGCTCTTAATTCTTTTTTCTGCATCAAATCCTTTCTTATACTTAATTTTGTGAAAATCAAAAATTTAGATGGGGGGGGGGGTTCAACTGGGGTAACCCCCCCCCCCCCCAAAAACCGAACCACGAAAAGAACAACCGGAAAAGAACAGAAAAAAAAAAGCAGAAAAAAAAAAAGCTGGGTAGCCCCCCCCCCCCCCCCCCCCCCCCCCCCCCCCCCCCCCCCCCCCCCCCCCCCCCCCCCCCACCGGAAAAAAAAGAAAAAAAGAAAGTGAGGAATCCCCCCCACCCCCCCCCCCCCCCCCCCCCCCCCCCCCCCCCCCCCCCCCCCCCCCCCCCCCCCCCCACCCCCCCCCCCCCACCCCCCCCCCCCCCCCCCCCCCCCGTGGATACGGGCCTTGTTGAGAGTGGCTCCTAATTTCACTTTATTCTGTTATAATTTTGTATGATTTCTTCTTATAAAGAGCATCCACTTCTTATTCAAATTATCGTTTTATCCCCCCCCCCCGAATAAAATTTCTGCTTATATGCCTGCTTAGACCCTCCCGAAGCACCTATTACATAGAAAAGGGAGTATTCAGTCTTCTTGGCATTCTGTTGCACCAGCACATTTTATCACTTGGGTTGCAGGATAGCCCAATTTAAAGCAAATTTAATTGATTAGCTTTGCTTTCACATTTTGGACGGTTCAAAGCGGCAACACTGAAAATGTAGCACTGCCCTAAAATCTTCATAATTTTGAAATAACCAAAGGAAAAATCATAAAAAATTACGATTTTCAAGTATGAATAAGATGGATCCATGGGAACAAAAAACACATATTTTGATGTCCTTGGTACTTTAAGCCACGTTCAGACGTGTGCTTATGTAGACATTGGTTCTAGCCATGTTCACTTTGGGTCAATCAGGGCTGCCCATAAAACAGGAAGTAAATTCTGATCAGTAGAAAATGATTACACCTAGATCTTGATTTATAGCTAAGCACGGATGTGGATGAGATTCATTGAATCTCTTTTTGATGAATAGTTTGATAAAGGTTGGCGTCTAGACGTGTATTCATGTTTTGGCGTAAAGGGGGCACTCCTTAATGAAAATTATGGGAATAAACGCAATAAAGATTAAAATTTGGACCCAGAAGTGGAAAATCATTTATACATTTTTTTTACTTAATCAATTTTTATTAACAGTTAGAAATCGAGTGTCAGGATCTACCTGAACAATCTGCCATGTTGTCATCCGAATTTTTTTTCCCCACTTCATTTATATTTCATTGATCAATAGTTTTAAAGATTATAAAAAAAAATTAACTGAAATAAAACAAAAACCATGACGTTGAGATCTGTACTTCGATTAGAATTGATAAGTCTATAAATAAAGAGACTGAGGAAAAATTCTAAGGGATGTCAAACGTTTTCGAATCGTCTAAGAAAATGTACACCCTAGGAGTTTGCTTCATATGGACTGCGGAAAGTTTGATTTTCAAATGTCTTTGTCTAAAACAGATTCACTATTTATGTTGTTTCTAATAGCTTATTAGAACTATTTATATTGTCTGGGTGTGTCGTAGCTGTGGAGGGGGCGGGATGAGGACTTTCCTCCCCTGAAACGTGAATGCCTTGCATGAAAATTCTTTCGAAAATTATAAAATCTCTTAAAAAAAAGAAAACAGTTCTTCGAGATGAGTCTAAACCGCTTACAGAACTGAATGCCGGCAACGCCCGTAAAATTAAGTTTAAAAAAAGTAATAAAGACACAAAAATATTTGTTTTAGTCTGGGGGGAAATGGTTATTTTTTCAATGAAAGCACCAAAAAAAATTCCCTTCAGTTGGAAAAATTGGGGAAATAAATCCCCTTTCATTGGCTACCCTGGCCCCCCTATAGGATTAACACAGAGCCTTATCCAGGATTATGCTGAGGCGGGAAGGTACGAAAAGCGTATAAAAAACTTGTTTATATGAATTTTATTATGTTTTTACGAGTCGGACAAACCTTGGGGGGGGGGGGGGTTCAAACCCTCTATCCCCCTAGATACGGCCTTTTGACATGGATAGCATTTCACTGACTTCATAAACTTATTCTGTTAGTATTTTGTATTTAGATCTAATTCAAATGATGAGTCTACACCCTTCCAGAAATGGAATTTTGTAGCCATTAACAGAAATTTAAATTCCAATTTTTAATTGTGCGGTATTATGCAAACTTTTGATTGGTTAATTTACGTTGAAAGATACAAGCTGCCAAGTCAAATGTCTATAGTCTCTTTGGTGATATTTGCCCCATATGTAGTCCTGAATATTTAATTATGTTTCCAAAAAAGTTTAGATTTCGACAGTCTCGTACATAGAGAGGCACTTGTTCTGATTCTCATCCTCGGAAAATTTCAGTAACATTACTGACCTGTGGTTCCTACTTGTACAGCCTACTACAGCCTACTAGGCTGTGTACAGCCTACTTGTGGTTCCTTCAAGTTTGTTACATTAAAACTATTTTGAGTTCTGATGAATTTCCCCCTCCTCTAGCCAGAAATAAATTGTTGCATACTTATTTGATATTCATTAACGAAAATAATAGGATTTTCACATGTTCCCATATATATGTAATTCCCCTTTTTTTTGTTGCTTTGCGATTATTTACCACAGCGAAATGAATTGTACTAAATGCATGGCCCTGTCAGGGAAGATCCGGGTAATGAGACACCCACCACCCTCGGAAACAAGAAAAAAAAAAGTAACAAACGAGAATATCAAACAGTTCGTGGTAACGAACTGTAAGTAAGGAGCGACCCGGCTCAATGGTAACCGAAACTCTACAAAACGGGTTTTTGATACCAATAGATACATCAAAAGAATCATATTTCAATGCTGATTTCAAATATATAACTTTCATCAAGTTTAGTCCTACCCATCAAAAGTTACGCGCCTAAGAAAATTTGGCTGATTTTCGAAAAAAAGGGAGAAAGACCCCCTAAAAGCTAAAGAACCTTGATGAAAATCACACCATCATATTCAGCGTATCAGAGAACCCTATTGTAGTGGTTTCAAGCTCCTATCTACGAAATGTGGAATTTTGCATTTTTTGCCAGAATAAAGATCACGGATGCGTGTTTATTTTTTATTTATTTTTATTTATTTATTTTTTTTTTCCCAGGGGTGATCGTATCGACCCAGTGGTCCTAGAATATCGTGGGAGGACTCATTGGATCGGAAATTAAAAGTTCTAGTGCCCTTTTTAAGTGACCAAAAAAATGGAGGGCAACTAGGCCCCCTCCCCGCTAATTTTTTTCCCCAAAGTCACCTTATCAAAATTTGGGATAGCCATTTTGTTCAGCATGGTTGAAAATATGATAAATATGTCCTTTAGGATGAATTAATCCCCCAAAGTCCCCGGGGGGGAGGGCTGAAAGTTATGAACTTTGCCCAATGTTTAACATATAGTATTGGTTATTAGGAAGTATACAGACGTTTTCAGGGGATTTTTTTCTGGTAATAGGGGGGTGGGTGGGTTGGGGGTAATGTGGGAGGATCTTTTCATGGGAGAAGGGACATTGCTATGAAGGGGGCGCCCGATTTCCCAGCATTATTAAAGAAAAAGACCAGAATTGAATAAAAAAAAACAAGTTTTTCAACTGATTTCAACTGATCAACTGATTGTGATTAAGGGGTCATTTTTAAAGAATGGAAAAAAAAAATTCAAACTTTAGCTTAAAGAGCAAAGGTATTGGGAGAATTGAAAGCTCTGTCCATTTCTTATATACTATTAAATAGAAAAAAAAAAATTTGACTGAAAGTAAGGAACGATGTTAAAACTTAAAACGAAAAGAAATTATTCCGTATATGAAAGGGGCTGTCCCCTCCTCAACGCCTCGCTCTTTACGCTAAAGTTTGACTCTCACAACTCTTATTTTTTTTAAACAATAAAAAAACTTTAGCGTAAAGAGCGAGGCGTTGAGGAGGGGACTGCCCTCCTCAACGTAGTTTAACTCAAGGTAGTTTTAACTGGGGTGCCCCTATCCCCTGAAAAATTCCCTGTTGGTGTATGATAGCTCTTGTTTTCATACCTCTCGAATGTTAGGAGGAGGTTTCTCGATTATTAGGAGGTTTTATAATGGGGCTTAAGCTAAACATATTGGATATGCAAATATTAAGGCGGTCGGGGGTATTGAGACGGGGGCGGTCGGAGGAACCTCAACTATATTAAATTTGGTTCCTTTGTAGTAAGATTGCCTTCCTAACTTTTTGTTTTGTTGGTTGAGTTTCTTCTGCAAAGCCATGCAGAAATAATCTGTTTAAGCAAAAGAACACGAGGTATTAGGCAATGATTCACTGTAGAATGCTTCAAATGCATTTGGCCTAAAGGAAAAAAAAAACAGTTCATCAATTTTTGTAAACAGGAAACATTCGACTTCAAAGACTCTAATTTGTATTTGAATTAATGTCCATGTTTACTCTTATGTCATTTATGACATTTAATTTTGAGAAACTTCTCATCATGAAAACGCCATAAAATTTTGACTGTAAATCTGATGAAAACCAGTTTTTTTTAAAGTTATAAATATTATGACAGAAAATACGACTAATTCGTACAACCTCTCTAAGCTATGTTCTGGTTGGTTAATTTAATTAAATCTGAAAAAGGACCCAATCTAGTCTACTTAGAAATCTTAGATTTATTATCTTTTCCAGGGTGCCAATTGAGGGAGGAGGGTAACCGTCCCGTAGTTATATTTTTGCCCCCCCCCCTTCCCTAAATTTTGAAAGAAAATCCTATTTTTGTATTTTCATTGAAAATTGTCTTCCTCCTCTAAATTTTGAATGATACATTTTGACTCCCGCCCCTACATTTTTGTGAATAACAATGCTCCTGGTATTATATTTGCTTTTAACCTAATTTATATTTTAACCTAAACCTAATTATATAACTTAACCTAATATATAACTTAATTAACTTAATATATGTTTGCTCTTACCTAATTTATGGAAGCTAATTTTGAGAAACTTCTCATCATGAAAACGTAAAACACCATAAGTTTTTTGATCGTAATCTGATGATAACTGATTTTTTTTTTTTTTTTTTTTTTTTTTTTTTTTTTTTTTTTTTTTTTTTTTTTTTTTCTCGTCGATGTTGCGATAGAAAAGAGAACAAATTCTTGACCCCTCTGGACTGTGCTCTGAAAGGGATAATTTAGTTAATTCGTAAAACGAAATAAATTTAGTCCATTTTTCATTTTTTAACAATTAGCACATTTGTGTTAGTAATTAAATGGTGAAAAATGTGTCATTCCTGTTTTGTTTCTTTTTTTTTACCGTTTGAAGTCCAAAGAAGATGCCAAATTCGACATTCGACTTCAAAGACTCTAATTTGTATTTGAATTAATGTCCATGTTTACTCCTATGTCATTTATGACATTTAATTTTGAGAAACTTCTCATCATGAAAACGCAAAACGCCATAAGCTTTTGATCGTAATCTGATGATAACTGATGTTTTTTTTTTTCGTAAATGTTTCGATAGAAAAAAGAACAAATTCTTAGACCCCCTCTGGACTGTACTCTGAAAGGGATAATTTAGTTAATTCGTAAAACGAAACCAATTTAGTCTACTTCATTTTTTAGCAATTAGCACATTTATGTTTGCAATTAAATGGTGAAAAATATGTCATTCCAGTTTTTATTTCTTTTTTTTATCGTTTTGAAGTCCAAAGAAGATGCCAAATGGTCCAAGATTAAAAGTCATTGAATGTGGCCGCGGGCCGCACACAGCTTGTGACACACTTTGTTGTCCATAGCTTTTGTCTACGAAATGAAGAAGAAATACAGAAACATACCAAGTGCTTGAAGATCCAAAGTGAATGGTGCAAGCTTGGCCAACCTGTGTCTCGTGGGCCACACACACGGTTCTTGACGTTTAATCTTGTGGCCTGCAAATATAACAGCAATATAAAACAGCAAATATTAAGACTGAAGGTAAAAGCAAAAGTTAGTGCAATTTGTGACCACTAAATGTAGCCAGATTACGTATGTGGCCCTCGGGAAGAAAAAGATGGATTGATAATCAATGGATTTTTCAATTTGACCACCTCAGATATTGTCAGTCGGAGCAAACGACAGATTGGTTATTGATTACTAAATGAAGCCAGATTACCGATTTGGCCATTAGAAGAAAAATATGATTGACATTCGATATAATTGTCTGTCATAAAGATTGTCAATCGAAGTCAGCACACCACAAAGTCAATCCACGGATGTGGACCTCAGATAGAAAAGAGGGACTGACAATCGATAGACTAAAACACTGTCCCGTTATTTGCGTCACTTGCTTACCACTAATTTTACAACTTTCGTATAGTATATCTCAATACTGTACTCTGTATTTTCAGTTCGAATGTTCAATGGAAGTGCGTCATCAATTGGCTGAGAGTGGGCTGTGCTTAAGATGTGGCTTTTTCAGGCTAAGTCGAACTTTCCAGCGACTATCTAGGCTGTTGGGCTAAGAATACTGGAGTTGCTAGGGACTCTCTTCCCCTCCCTTTTTACTTTTTTCTGGCTGGTTCGATCTCCATTAGTACTTTTTAAGGCACAAAAGACAAATTAAGTGCGTCTGAAGTAGCGTTTTTTTGTTTTTATTTTCTTTTTCATATACCAGGATGAATAAAATCCGGTAAAGAAAAAACTGTTTTCGGTTGGCTGACTTTGTCTGAAAATGCCATAAAGAAGACATGGGTTAGGCGCAGTTGACGAAATTCCAAGATCTGGCTGGAAAGGAGCAAAAATGAGCTTGTTGAAAAAGTCTGTTGATAAATAAACAAGATAAACAAAAGCAACTAACAACATAAATGAAAACTTTGACAACATGAATGAAAGTAATTATCTGAGTAGGTTTTAAAACTTTGTTTATCTGTTTAACTAACTATCTGTTTATTAAATAGTGCGTGTCTTAAGCATATTCTGTCACGCTATACTAAAATTCGCACACCCTAGCCGCCTTTAGTTCTACTTTCGTCTGTCTAGTCCCTCTATAGTGATGGTGTGTGCATTGTGGCCAACTCTATAACACCTGGGTTCATCACTTTCCTTTTTTTACAGGAGTATTCCATCAAACAACTGTCTGGAGATCAGTGACAGCTATAAAATCTCCTAGGAATAATAACATTAAATGATTAAAAAGCGGATGGGTGCTTTCATTTAAACAAAAATAGGAACATTTCGTCTATTTTTTTTATTCGGAAGAGCGACTCAAAGTCCTACGAGTCGTTTTTTATTATCAACAACAGAAACAGCTTTCACATAAAACCGATGGATTTATGACGGGATACATTTCTAGGTCATTCGTAAAAAATAATCGCATGTATTTGTTAAATTTTCTCTGAAATTCTTTTCTGCGCGACTACCCTGGCTGTTAAAAAGTAGTGGTAAATTTGAACTGAAAGCCAAATCAGGCAAAATGCCAAGTCTCATCAGGATCAATAACCCGCCATTGCACGTCTTGATGGGGTGAGACCTATATCACCTTATTCGGGAGCACCTTGATTGGTTACCATTTTGACGTTTTATTGCCAACTTCGCCTGAAAAGGCATAGATAGATTTATTCACACGAAAGCCTATTGGGCCATGGTGACACACAACAAACAAGCAAAAAAAAAAAAAAAAAAAAAAAAAAGACGTAAAATGACACAACACTAAAACTGACTATTCAACCAAGTCTTCTCGATGCCTCATACCTACCCGGACGAACCTTTCAGTATTATTTATATCAAAATAACACCTTTTCTTCAAAATTTCCAAAATCCAATCTTTCCCCCAGACCTCCCTACAAAAATTTCCAGCTGCAATTCCCTAAATTCCTTTCATTTCCCTAAAAAATGATGCAAAGATTCATCAATCTCTCCACAGATAGGGCAACTGTAAGGACCATCCCTCAATCTAGACCTCCCTAAATGTTTCCTTTGTTCTCCAAGAGGCATAAAATTCTCCCTTATAAATGTTACTCATTTTAAATCTTCCGGACTTAATCCCATTTTTAGATAAGCTTCTTCGTCCCATTTCTCCTTGACCTCCGCATATAACCCCAGGGATGGCGAGGTGGCCTTCTCAGCTTATCAAACCTGAACCACTTGAGACTCTAGCCTAGTAGCAACTAACCTAGATAGTCCCTACCAACCCTACTGCCTTCTTTCCCTCATTCCAACAATTACCTACCCCTGCACGGTCCAATATATTCTTCACCTGATTTGGCCACGGATCCTTCCTCCTATCCTGAGGCATCATTGAAAATGCTTGCTTAACTAGCCATTATCTTCTATCGATGACACCCTTTCCCAATATTTAACCATACTAATTAGCCTACTTTGTCTCATACAGTTTATTCTTAAGCACTAGTCCTTATATCCCCTTATATTCACTAGTCCTTATAGTCCTTATATTCTTAAGCACTTAAGCACTTATATCCCCTCTCAGCACTAGTCCATTAAACTTATTAGCACTAGTCCTTATAAGCTTATAAACTTATAACTTATAAACTTATAGTCCTTATAAACTTATAAGCACTAGTCCTTATAGTCCTTATATTCTTAAGCACTTATATCCCCTCTCAGCACTAGTCCATTAAAGTTATTAGCACTAGTCCTTATAAGCTTATAAACTTATAAACTTATAGTCCTTATAAACTTATAAGCACTAGTCCTTATAGTCCTTATATTCTTAAGCACTTATATCCCCTCTCAGCACTAGTCCATTAAACTTATTAGCACTAGTCCTTATAAGCTTATAAACTTATAACTTATAAACTTATAGTCCTTATAAACTTATAAGCACTAGTCCTTATAGTCCTTATATTCTTAAGCACTTATATCCCCTCTCAGCACTAGTCCATTAAACTTATTAGCACTAGTCCTTATAAGCTTATAAACTTATAACTTATAAACTTATAGTCCTTATAAACTTATAAGCACTAGTCCTTATAGTCCTTATATTCTTAAGCACTTATATCCCCTCTCAGCACTAGTCCATTAAACTTATTAGCACTAGTCCTTATAAGCTTATAAACTTATAACTTATAAACTTATAGTCCTTATAAACTTATAAGCACTAGTCCTTATAGTCCTTATATTCTTAAGCACTTATATCCCCTCTCAGCACTAGTCCATTAAACTTATTAGCACTAGTCCTTATAAGCTTATAAACTTATAAACTTATAGTCCTTATAAACTTATAAGCACTAGTCCTTATAGTCCTTATATTCTTAAGCACTTATATCCCCTCTCAGCACTAGTCCATTAAACTTATTAGCACTAGTCCTTATAAGCTTTATAAACTTATAACTTATAAACTTATAGTCCTTATAAACTTATAAGCACTAGTCCTTATAGTCCTTATATTCTTAAGCACTTATATCCCCTCTCAGCACTAGTCCATTAAACTTATTAGAACTAGTCCTTATAAGCTTATAAACTTATAACTTATAAACTTATAGTCCTTATAAACTTATAAGCACTAGTCCTTATAGTCCTTATATTCTTAAGCACTTATATCCCCTCTCAGCACTAGTCCATTAAACTTATTAGCACTAGTCCTTATAAGCTTATAAACTTATAACTTATAAACTTATAGTCCTTATAAACTTATAAGCACTAGTCCTTATAGTCCTTATATTCTTAAGCACTTATATCTCCTCTCAGCACTAGTCCATTAAACTTATTAAGGCTTAACAGACGCTTAAAAAACCTCAACTGGATTAAAAAACCTCAACTGGATTCAACTGGATCCCCTCTCAGCACTAGTCCATTAAACTTATTAAGGCTTAACAGACGCTTAAAAAAACCTCAACTGGATTCTTTCTAAATTCTCCCTTTCTAAATTTATATAAGTTGTCAAGCTTAAACCATAATCTGGCTCAGAGACAGATTGTCAGAAGCATTTCTTTTTGTATTCATGGGACTTTTGCGCAAGGGCGCAATATTTATCAGTCATATTTATGTTATTGGGTTCAAAGACTATATCAAAGATGGCTCTCATTGCGAACATCACTATTTTGTCTACTTCAAATGAAAGTTGTATTAAAGGCGGATGGCTGCAGTACTGGAAAATTTTCTAATAAAAAGCAAAGCCGACTCTTGGGAGGGAAGGGGTGTTTTTTTCCGGCAATGGGTCAGAACAAAGAAAATGGCATTTATGCCACAGTATTTTCGAGTTGATAACTTATTTTCCGCTGTGTTCGCAGTTACTGTCATATTGATATTTTTAGGGTTCAAAGAATACATCAAAGATGGCTCTCATTGCGAACTATGTTTCAAAGTAGGTTGGTCAGCATTTTGTCTACTTTAGATGAGAGCCGCATGTCCCGATCGACACTGGAATCACGACTTTTCGAAACGAACGAACATTTTAGACATCTACGTGACTGCACAGAATGGGTCAAATCCAAATTGGTGAGCTCTCATATTTTTACTGTATGAGTCCAACTATAAGGATCGCCATGTTTTTTTTTTTTTTTCTTTTTTTTTTATGTAGCGAAAATGGAAGACGAATCTTCTTTTACGTTTTAGGTTGATATTGTCGCTCGAAATTAATAGCGTAAGACAGTCTTGAAACGGGAAAAATGATGTTGATTGTACTGGTCGTCTCACTTTTATCCTCAAATATTAAATTTGTAATTTCGCTTGTCATATAATAATAGTGCAACAATGTATATAGCTTGAATCTGCTGTAAGAAGAACTAATGCTTATAATAGCTAGCTAGCGTAGCTAAGGTTTTTAGTGCTGGGAGACAATATCCTCCCCCCCCCCCCCTCCCCTCCATTATAACTACCGCAATATAAGTAGATCACAGTATTGACGAAGAAAAAGAAACAGCTTTGCGTCCCTTCAGAGGCTGCGCCCGATATTATTATAAAATAATATTAAATATTATTTAATATTTAATCAAGACTAACTGTTCGAAGTATCGGATACAAAATTACCAGAAAGTTAAACTCAAGGCTATTTACTATTCCATGAATCATATCAATAGTCAATTTCTTTGACTCCCGTGCTAAGATCTCTTGACAGAAAACGATCTTACGGAGAATCTGAGGACACTGATCTTACTTCTTAGGCTGTTCCTTTGCAAACATTTTTCTTCATTGTGCTATGATCAGTTGTCTGAAGACTTTGATGAAATTGTTGTCTAAGTTCTCGTTTCAGTGTTCTATTTGGCACTGAACTGCAAGATCTTAGCACTTTGATGAAACAAAAACAAAAAACAATAATCTGAATAGAATGAAGCAAGATCTTAGCACTTTGACGAATCAAAGAACGGGCTTAATAACTTCTTTCCTCCCTGGAGACTATTGTTACTGAATTAAAAAAAAGAAGTTTTTTTCATCTGAAAGCAAGGAGCAACATTAAAACTTAAAATGAACAGAAATTATTCGGTATATAATATTCGTTTAAGGATACAAATTTCACTGTCTTAGATTAGTTCCACATTATTTTTCTTGTTGTTTAGCTCCGCAATCAGGGATGTAGTCGTGATATTCCTCCCTCTTCCCAAAATATGAAAAGTTCTATAAAGTGTTTCTTAAGTTTCCATATTTTGAGATGTCAAATTTCTTTTATTTGGCCCTATTAAGAGTTTTGTGGAAATTACTAAAACGCTGGATACTCAGGTTCAAAGGTCACTGTCTGAAGTATCCTACTCCTCACTTGAATACATCTGTGGGAATATAATACAGTCTTACCTTTAATTCATCCTTTTTATGTGCATCGAAAAAAATTATTCTAGTAACAGTAATGAGAATAAAAAGCGAATTGGACAAATAAAGCGTCATTGGGGGAGGGGTATTTGCCGTCCCCCTAGCTTTTGAAAAATACCTTTTTTGAGGCATTTTCATTGAAAACTGCGTTTTTTGGTATTTTAGTTGGAAAAATAAAAACAAAAAAAAGCACACACACCCCTGGATTTTGAATAAAATGCATTTACCCCCCCCCCCCCCCCCCCCCCCCCCCGACATTTCCGTAAATTGACGCCACTATTTTTCCGTGGCACTCTAGCTACTTATCCACAAAGTAGGATTTAGTCAAAACTAAAAATATGACCTTTTGTAAACTAAAAAAAAAAAAAAAAAAAAAAAAAAATAATAATTTTTGGGAAAAAATATGGCTGCTTCCAAGAGAAACCTGTTTCCAATACGGCAAAAAAACCACGTCTCCATTTTGTTCCGCTCGTATTTTCATTGTAAAAAAAAAAGACTTTCCGAGTAAAACAAAACAAGTTTTTACGTCGGTGCTTTGACATCAAGTTGAGATTTTTGAATCTAGTCATCAATAATAAAAAACCACAAATTATAGCGAACAAGCAGCCATATTTTGTTTATTAAGCTATAATTCTTTAGGGTAGCTAGCTGTTTCCTATGTTGATTTCTCAACTGTGGTTAGACTAAGCATGTCTTTTTTGACACATTTTCTCCACAGAGAAATTTGCGATTCGAAAAGTTTTATTCTTTTTTAGTTTCTTTAGTTTGTTAGTTAGTTTCTTAGCTCTAGTTTTTTAGTTAGTTTTCTTAGTTTTTTTTTTTTTAGTTAATTTAGACTCAAAAGCTGTTGTTTTTTGTGTCCTTTGAAAATACTTATATTTTAATTTCTTACAAAAGAACTAGGTTTAAAAAAGGCGGAGTTATGTTGGACCGTCTCTATGAAGAAATTTCTCTGTAAAACAGGGTGCGGTGCGTGTGGTAAATCAAAATCGGTCAGACCAAGCACAATTTTTAAATGAATACGTGGGTTTTTGCCTCAAGTTTATTATACTTAGAGATAGGGAGGTAATGGCGAGCCCAGGCCGTTCACCCCCCCCCCCCCCCGAAATGTTTGTCTGACTCGTAAAAACGTAACAAAAATGGACATAAACAAATTTTGTATGTGTTTTTTTGAAGTTTTTTTTGTGTAACCCCCCCCCCCCCCCCCATCCAAAAAAATTTTTGGAGGTAAATCCCCTCCGAAAAAAAATCCTGGGTACGGCCTAGTGGCGAGCCCCTCTAGAACTTACGACAAAATCTACTATTTATCTCTCTAGACACTGGAATCTTCTTGTCAGTCTAAATTTTTCGCTCAATATTTTTAACCCGAAACATCTGTTAAACTTGTTTTGGACAGACGAGGCTATTTTTTTTTTCACCAAAGGTAGGCAATAATGGGATTGGGTTGCGAAAACACGTCACAAACATAAACCAATGTGATTACACTTTTTGACATGGAAAAATAGGTCAAGAATATCTCCTTTTCTCTTTGTTTTCTCTCTGCTCTTTAAGTATTTAGTGTTAAGTGAAACAAAAATGTCTTAAACCATTTTTTCTTAGTTATAGGAGAACGTTTTTTCTATGAGAAAAATCTGGCTAACTATTTTGTACAAAAAATTTGAAAAATTTGGGTCTTACTGTTATTTTGGTATTTAAAATTTGTTAAAAAGTAACCTTTTTCCAATTCTGATTTGACTTTTTAGTTTTAAAAGTACATTTATAAATAATATACATTTAAATGTAAATTTAATTGTTATTAGAACTTCCATATCGTCGCTGTTGTACCTATACTATCATTTATTAAATATATTAGTTAATATATTATTATTATTAAACATATTAATAATATTTTATTATATTAATATATTTTATTATATAATATATAATATATATTATATAATATATTTATTATATAATATATTTTATTATAATAATATATTATATAATTAAATATATTAGTTGTTTGACGATTTAAACTGGTTGGTAAACGATTTAAACTGGTTGTAAGTACCCTGATTGCTGCTGACTAGAAAGAAAAAAAACGAAATCAGCAAAACAACTAAATGCTGCTTTGCCAACAAAGAAAAAAAGCTGAGACTTGTTGTATTTAAGACCTTGCTTTAATTTTGATTCAACTTATGAGCTGTACTGTGACCTGTCTGATTACTGATTAAAAAATAAATCTCAACCCACAAAATTACAAAAATCTTATTTGCTTAAAACAGAAAAGAAAAGAGAGTGGCAACACTGTGACCAGGTGCTTATCTAGTGACAAAACGGCTGAATCTCTGTTTGCTGCTACAAAAAAAAAGAAAAAAAAAATAACTAATATACTAGATAATACAGAACAAAAAAAGAAACAAACAAACAACTCAACCAGCAAAACTACAAAAATTCTTCTTTGCTGAAAACGACAAAGAAAAAAGAAGTGGCTACACTGTGACCAAGTTCTCAACTATTGACAAAATAAAGGTTCGGTCTCTGGTTGCTATTACAGAAAACAAAACAAGCAAACTAGAATCGACAGGATTACAATAATTCTTATTTGCTAAAAACGAAAAAGAAAAAGAGTGGCAGCACTGCGATCAACCTGTTAACAATAACGGTTGAATAATAATAACAAAATAAAAATAAAAAAACAATTAAAAAACATATTTAGTAAAACTGCAAAAAATCATATTTGCTATAAACAGAAACAGAAAAAGAATGGCTATACTATGACCAGATTCCCAACTAGTGACAAAATAACGGTTTAAGCTCTGATTGCTGAAAAAATAAAAATAAATGATAAAAAAACTACAATGAACATAATCACAAAATTTTTCTTTATTAAAAAAAAGGCAGAATGGCAACACTTAACTGTTTACAAACAACAGTTAAATCTCCTGTTTCATGTTCATAATTTCAATTCTATTAATTTTTCAGAAAGTCATAGAAGAAGCCGAATACGGAACCGATCTACCAGGAGTTCAAGTAGAACTAGAAGAACACGTTAAAGAACAAAAAGCAATCGAAAGATTTCAACCGGCTATTGATAAATGCTCGCAAGGTAGAAATGCGTTCAGTGGCGAAGATCTACAGATATATACCACACATTTAACATATATGTTGAAACTTCACAGTGAACTCCTCTCGAAGAGTAGTAAGCGATTATCGGATTTAAATATTTTACTGGATTTTATGCAAAGTGCTACTAACGAATTAATTTGGTTGAATGAAAAAAGAAGAAATTGAAGTGAATAGGGATTGGTCAGCCAAAGGCCTAGATATTCAAGAAATCGAGAACTATTATGAGGTATGTTTTGATATATATACAAAGCTAATATTTTGGTGGAGGGAAAGGGAGAGGAGCTTATCCCTCTCTAAATCCCCTTCCCCCAGTTTTTTGGAAAAATATGTTTTTTGTTGTTTTCATGGAAATAGAAATTAATTTGCCCCTCCCCTGCATTTAAAAAAAATTACCTTTTTATATCTTCATTTAAAAAAAATCCAAAAATAAATCCCTGCCCCTCCTCCGCTACATTTTGTTAACCGGCTCATACGGATTTTCTAGAATTAGATGAGTGAGACAGATTTAAAAGTAATTTGAACACCACACTGACTCCATATAATACAAAATATAAGATGACTCGCAAAGAATCACGGCCGAATTTTTGTAAAGCTAAAACTGTCAAATTTTATACTTGTTTGGGGGATTTAGTTCAGCGTTATGTCATTGAAAATCTGTGAATTAATTAGACCGTTATTGGTTTCTTTGTTTTTGTATTTGCATTATATTATGCTGAGGACGGCTTTTAGTCCTATAACCGAAATATCTTTCTAGGTTACATTTTTAAGTACTTTCTTCCGATTACCTATTATTACCTATTATTACTTTCTTCCGATTACCTATTATTACCTATTATTACTTTCTTCCGATTACCTATTATTACCTATTATTACTTTCTTCCGATTACCTATTATTTCTTCCTATTATTACCTTCCTTCCTTATTACCTTCCTTTACCTATTATTACCTTCCTTCCTTATTACCTTCCGATTACCTTCCTTCCTTATTACCTTCCTATATTTTGCACATTTAACAGATATGTTTAGTTAGCCCAGCTGTATTGAATTATCTTTTGGCGACATGGAGGTAGTACCCCTTCATGGCCTAAGGATTTTGTTAAGTATACATGAAAGCAAAAACTAAAAAAAAACATTTGGGTCTTAGGATAGAGAAAAAGAAAAAAAAAGAAAAAAGAAACAAAACGAAAACATCGCCTTTACAAACAAGGTATTTCTGGCCCTGAAATAAGCAAAGATAACCTGAAAGAAAGACCAGAAAGTTCCCAGACCCGAAAGTTCCAAAGACCAGAAGATCCCGAGAGAAATACATGATACAAAGAGAATAAGCACAGGGGAATAAAGAAACAGGATATAGAAAAAACAGGATAAAAAAATAAATAAAGAATAAAGAAACAGGAGAAACCAGGAAGCTAAACTGACAATTAAGGGTTATGTTAGCACTATGGGGAATATTAGGCCCTTAAAATGGTTAGGTATAGGGCTGAATAAATGATACTATCACGGGCATGTTAGGGGAGAAGGGCAAAAATGTATTTTTCAAAATATAGTGGGTGGAATTTAGTTTTTTTTTCTTCAATGAAATTATTAAAAAAGCAATTTTTCAATGAAAAAGAAAAAAAAATGACATTTTCAAAACCTAGGTTGTTAGGAGGGGGCTATCTGGAATCTGCACTTTTGTCAACAGTGGTTAGTTTTTACATAAAATTTAGCCAGGAAAGCTTTTACCGTTATTGTAGTTATCTTCAAAAACCGTTGAACAATTATACACACTTTAAATATCCCTTTTTTAACCTCTATATTGCTCTATATCTCTAATATGTCTGTAAAGTTTATTTTTTGTCCGACCCAAAAAAAATAATAAAGGTTAGTTAAGGTCAAGTTTGTATACACCAAACACTATTAATGTTCTCAGAATATTAAGTAAATGCGTCACGTTCATCGCCCTATAACGGGGCTGCCCTAACTTTTAAAACTTTACACTTCTTTAAAACAACTTTAAAATCTTTTTTGCATGAAATCCAATCAAAGCAGCTTTTTTAAAGTAGTTATTTTGATTCAGGATAAACTCGTAAAAGCTATTGAATTATCAGTGAAATAAGCGAATGACTAAAGGAAAGCTAAAGTGAGATCTTCCTTCTTTAAGGTGTTTCAACCCAGATCCGGGTTTTTACTAAAGTAGATCTGGTTTTAAAATATATTTAATCAACGGTAATGTAATTACCTTAATCACCCCTTGGATCTGATTAGCTTCGTGACAAAATTGTTCTGCTCCATGTTGTCTTTGTTGTTTTGCTAGAAGATTGCTGTTGAAACGTCTCACAGGTATTTTAAGGCTTACACGTCCTGCTCCCCCTCTTTTCATATGATTTTGAAGGTCTAATAATTTACCATTGGTTATTATATCTGGTAGAATGTCTAAGTCACTTACTGCTTGACAATATTCTGTCTTTTACTAATTTCATTGAATACAAATGGTTGATAAGAGGGGAATGGAAATTAAAATTTCCAGAATACGACCGCAAAGTAGTCGTCTTTTCTTTTTTCTTGTTTTTTTCTTTTTCGCTGCCCAAAGAAATTAGGTGATATAGAATTTGTTTACTCAGGCAGGAAGGATGGGTTACATAGACAGGGAGTAGGGCTCATGATGAATAAGGAAGCTGCTAAGTCTTGTTTAGGCTGGGAAGGTATTAATAATAGAATACTAATTGCTCATTTTATGACTAGAAAGTTCAAGGTATCAGTTATAGTAGTATACGCCCCTGTAGAACCGACTGATGGAGATACTAGTGACTCAGATGAATTTTACTTACAGTTACAGGAGCAAATAGACAAGGTCCCAGGTAGAAATATGATGTTATTGCTGGGAGATTTTAACGCCCAGGTTGGTAGAAATATGGATAGATGGTATCCCAGCTTAGGTAAATTTGGTGTAGGAAAGAAAACAGTAATGGATACAGACTTTTGCAATTTTGTAGGTATAACAATCTAGTTATAACCAATACGGTGTTTGGTCATAAAATGGCTCATAAGCTAACATGGTATTCACGTGATGGTAAGACAGCAAACCTTATTGATTATGTTATAGTAAATCGAAGACTGGCAGGATCAATACAAGATACTAGGGTATATAGGAGTGCTGTTATTATTGATGTTAAAAGTAAAGATCACCATCTAGTAGTGTCAAGGGTTAATTTAAAGCTGAAATATCGGAAGGGTAATTACCTCCCGGGAAGTTATGATGTTAGTAGACTCCAGGATGAGAATTTGAGAGAAAATTTCCAGGAACAGTTGAATACTAAACTTGAGAGCTTAAAATTTGATAATGTGGAAGATGGTTGGAATAATTTTAGAAAAATAATTTGTGAAGTTGCTGAAGGTGTATTAGGGAAGAAAGCTAGAACTGCAGCTAAGAATATTAGTGAAAAAGCTTTAAGTTTAATAGAAAGGAGAAAGGACTTGTACAAGAATTATCTGAGTGATAGATCACATGAAAACAAAAGAAATGTAAAGAAAGTGGAGAAAGCATTGAAATATGAACTAAGGAGGTGTGAAGTGGAGGCCATGGATAAAATTGCCGAGGATTTAGAAGATGCAGCTAGACGGCATAATAGTAAAATATTGTACTGGCACGTTAACAAATTGAGAGGTAGTAGTCAATCCGGACTTGTCCCAGTTAAAGATAGGAATGGGGTGGCAATTAGCGATAAGACAAAAGCTAAAGCGAGATGGGCCGAACATTTTGAGAATTTGCTTAACCGAGATAGAGTTGCAGGAAAAAAATATAGAGGAAAATGAAAAAGTTTGTGATACCTTGGATGTGAAGGAAGATTTGTTTTGTGAGGAGGAATTAGAAACAGTACTAAAAGGATTAAAGAATAATAAGGCTCCAGGTGCTGATAGGGTAGTAAATGAGTTTCTTAAATATGG
Source organism: Artemia sinica (assembly GCA_027921565.1). NCBI lineage: Eukaryota > Metazoa > Arthropoda > Branchiopoda > Anostraca > Artemiidae > Artemia > Artemia sinica. The sequence goes on along the minus strand of CM051261.1, from coordinate 67,429,594 downwards.
TGGCTCTGAGGTTAGAAATAAGTTATTGGAGATTATGAATATGATTTTTGAAAAAGGGGAAGTACCTAATGATTTTAGGAAAACCTTAATTAAGCCACTTTATAAGAAAGGTGATAAAAGTGAGTGTGGTAATTATCGAGGCATTAGTCTGGTCTCTGTAGGTAGCAAATTGCTTAGTAATATGATACTTTTTAGACTGAGAGATGCCGTAGACAAAGTTTTAAGAGAAGAGCAGTGCGGTTTTAGAAAAGGTAGAGGATGTGTTGACCAAATTTTCACTCTTAGGTTAATAATTGAGAAGTGCCTAAGTTTTCAAACACCTTTGGTCCTTAGTTTTTATAGATTATGAGCAAGCGTTCGATTCTGTTGATAGAGGAGCTTTAGTAAAGGTTTTATCCTTGTATGGTATACCAGACAAATACATTAAAGTGATTAGTGCTATGTACGAGAATAACACTGCTGCGGTTAAGGTAGGAAATGAGGTTAGCAGCTGGTTTTGTATTAAATCAGGAGTTAAGCAGGGTTGTGTTCTATCCCCCTTTATATGGATTATTTTGATGGACTTTGTTTTAAGGAGCACAGGAAAGGCAATGGGAGACCACGGAATCAAATGGGGAGGAAAAAGTCTCCTGGACTTGGATTATGCTGATGATTTAAGCATCCTAGATGAAAGTGTGAGCAAAATGAATGAAGTTTTAGAGGTTTTGCGAGTTCAGGGTGCTAGTATTGGTTTGAAAATTAATGTTAGGAAGACCAAGTCACTAAGGCTAGGAATAAGTGAAGATGAAAAGGTGACGTTGGGTAATGAAAAGATTGATCAGGTGGGCAGTTTCACTTACCTTGGTAGTATTATTAGTAAAGATGGTGGGAGCAGTGAAGATGTTAAAAATAGAATAGCCAAGGCTCAGGGTGTTTTTTCACAGTTAAAAAAAGTCTGGAAGAATAGGAAGATAAGTCTGCAAACCAAGATTAGAATCTTAGAAGCTACAGTGATGACAGTGGTCAAATATGGCTCTGAAGCATGGACGCTCCGAAAAGCGGATGAAGATTTGCTAGATGTTTTCCAGAGAAATTGCTTAAGGATTGTTCTGGGTACCCGGCTGACTGACCGTATTTCAAACAATAGGCTATACGAAAAATGTGGTTCAATACCACTTTCTAGGTCTATAATGAAAGAAAGGTTGAGGTGGTTAGGGCATGTTGTTCGGATGAAGGATGACAGATTGCCGAAGATTGTTCTTTTCGGCCAACCATCTAGGGCTAAACGGAAAGCAGGTCGTCCCCGTCTGGTTGGGAGGACGTCATAAAGAAAGATTTAAAGGAAATGGGAACTTCGTGGGCGGGTGTAAAAAGGGAGGCTTTGAATAGATTGGGGTGGAGGAGGAGCGTGCGTAGCTGTGTTGGCCTCAGGCGGCTTGGTGCTGCGATGAGTTGTTAGTAGTAGTAGTAGTAGCTGCCCAAAGACCCGAATGTTTTTTATAGGATTTTTTTCCATGTATACTTAACAAAAGTCCTTAGGTCATGAAGGGGTACTACCTCCATACCGTCAAAAGGAGAGAGGAAGAAAAGGGGAATGGAAGTTAAAATTTACAGAGTGTGACCCCCAAAGGAGTCCAGAACAACATCATTTTAATGCAGTAATTTATAATAAATAGATTTTATCATTGAATCCGAAATTGACGTTTTTTAATTCACGGTTTTCTTATGACTTACTGCTGAATAGAAATTGTTAATTAAGGTCCCCTCTATACTGAATTATCTGAAATATCTCATCATAATGATCATTGCAAAAATATGAATCTGAAAATTCATATATGTATTCATATATAACAATTTTTTTATATTTATCTATATTATTTAGTCATTATATTTTTTCTGAAGCTGTTACCTTGTTGTCTTCAAAATTCCTAACTGAGGACTGACTAATCTGTTGCAATATCATTAGCTATGGCTCGTCCACGCTGTTTGGATGGAAACGTCCTCGGGATGAAAAAAAAAAAAAAAAAAAACGTAAAAGCTTTGAAGGTTTCTTAGAGGTAACAAACTGCAACAAACTTTATTTATTGTACCCCTTACGTAGTTACTTTTCATACGATATGTTATACATCTATTGTTGATGTAGTTTTCTTATCTTTTGCAAGCGTAATTTTGGGATGCATGGAGGATATATGGTACGTCTTATCCATTTCTTGCTTCTGTTTCATGTTCTGTATCAATTTCCTGTTCAACGATAGCCGTTTTCTATCTGCAACATAACGGACCAAAATAATATACTTTTTCTTTCTTTCTTGCTAACATTCTGCATAAGAACTACATGCAAACTGCAGATGTATGCATAAGTAGGTGAGAACTTGGGGTAAGTAGGTGGGGACTCCCCATCTCTCAAGATCTTCTAGATCTTTTTCAACCGATTTGGGCCATGCCTCGCATAGGCGTTTTTAAAGTCTTAATCCCTTCCCCCACTCCTAGTATTTAAACTTTGTTATACAAGTCACGTGAAATTTAATATTTTACGTGAATTCACGTGAAGAAAGCTTAAAAGGCTATTAACTTGATTTGTCTTAAAGGGGTTGTTCGTCCTCTTGGCATATTTTATGCTAATGAAAAATATTGTCAATGCAAGACAATGCATGACGTTATTGCCATACTATTATGTATTTTTTCAACTGTTTTTTCAAACAGTTCGTGGTAACGAACTGTAAGTAAGGAGCAACTCCGCTCAATAGTAGCCGAAACTAAAAAACAGAATTTTAATATCAATAGATATATCAAAAGAATCAGCTTATTATGCTGATTCGAAATATATAAGTTCACCAAGTTTAGTATTACCGACCAAAAGTTACAAGAACATTTGCCCTTTCTTAAATAGGGAGAAAACACCCCCTAAAATTCAAGGAATCTTAATGAAAATCACGTCATCGTGTTCAGCGTATCAGAGAACACTATTGTAGAAGTTTCAGCTCATATCTGCAAAACTATCGAATTCTGCAATTTTTCCGGAAGATGGATCACGGATGCGCTTTTTTTTTTTTTTTTTTTTTTTTTTTTTTTCATCGAGAGATGGTTCATTTGAACGGAAATTTAAAACCTAGCTCCCTTTTTAAGTAACCTAAAAGATTAGAGGGCAACTGGCCCCCCCTCCCACGCCCATTTTTTCCCCGAAGTTAATTGATTGAAATTTTAAATAACTATTTTGTTCAGTATAGTTGAAAGATCAAAACACTATATCTTTAGTTGTAAAATAACCCCCCACAGTCCGTGGGGAGAGAGGCCTGTAAGTTATTAAATTTGCCCATTGTTTACATATAATATTTGTTATTGGGACGTATACAGACATTTTACGGGGGAAGAAGGGGTGTGCTTCGAATGAATTTCTATAGGGAGGGGGAGAATCTTCCTTGGGGAGGCAAATTTCTGTGGGGGCTGAATTTTCCAGGTGAAATGTCACTCTGGGGGGATTCGACGGAATTACTATATGAAATTCTTTTTAATTGTCTTACATTCTATTTGCCAAATGCCAAATTTTTTATCTGGAGATGTTCCGGGGGCTATTTTCTGTGTGTTCTGATTTCCGGGAAATAATTTCCACGGAGTGGTATTTCTAGAGTGTTCGAGAAATTGATTAGATATTAAAGTCTTACTCAAAGAGTGCTAAGAAGAGTTTTCCTGGCTGAATCGTCCGCAAGTAATTTTACAGGGAGGGAGGATTCTCAGCGAGGTTGGAACTATCTGGAGGGAATTTGACGGGGGGGGGGGGCACTTCACTTTGGCTGAAATTTCCACAGAGGAGTTTTCCATGGAGGGGGGGGGTATATATTTCATAGAGGGTGAGCCAGATTTACCGGCATTATTTGAAAAATGAATAGAAATTATTCTATATATGAAGGGTTCCCCCTGCTCAATGCCTTGTTCTTTACGCTAAAGTTTGACTGTCCGTCCCAATTTTTTTTAAGAACGGCTGCTGAAACACAGGGACTGTTTAATTAGAATAGGAAGCTTTTTTAAAAGTGCTAACAGCTTTAGCGTAAAGAGCAAGGTATTGAGGAAGGGGCAATCTTTCATATACGGAATAAATCTGCCAAATTTAATATCCAAATTTTGTTTTCAATTTTTCATGTACGATGAGCCAAATTCGAACCTGCATTAGTTAAAAACGTTCAGAAAAAAAAAGTTTTTGAACGAAAAGTAAGGAGCGACATTAAAACTTAAAACGAACAAATTATTCCGTATATGAAAGGGGTCGTCCCCTCTTCAGCACATCCCTCTTTACGCTAAAGTTTGACTCTTTGTCACAACTATACTTTTTAAAATAATAAAAAGTTTAGCGTAAAGTGTGAGGCGTTGAGGAGGGGAAAGCCCCTTTCATACACGGAATAATTTCTGTTCATTTTAAGTTTTAATGTCGCTCCTTACTTTCAGTTTAAAAAAACTTATTTTTTTTTAATTAATTGCTTTTTTAATTTTTTTTTAATTAATTTTTAAACTAGTTTTTTAATTAATTGCTCTTTAAATGCATATGTATGTTTCATCATTCACATGAATATGACGTCATTCACATGAAAAATATTTCTTTTTTTTCAAAATTAAAGCTCTAGAGTATAGTCAGCCAAAGGGTCCACATCCTACTCATAACCTACTAACATATTGCCATATCCTACTAGTGGGTCCTGCACTCCGCGTTGGGAATCACGTGTCTAGAGTGTTTTGCAAAAGTATATTGAATAATGTCCAAGAACATCATATATGTTTCATATGGTTTTCTGTTTTTATTTTCAGTTTGCCTCCTCCCCCCTCCATAAAATATAATCCCCTTTAAGTAAATTGCTGTTTGAGTATTTGGAAAACAGGTAGGATGGTAAATGGAGGCACATATTTTACCATGGGCAAGGCGTGTGTTTTGTGATAGATATTTAGTAGCGGAGTTGATTTTCGACCTTGACGGAAAAGTTCTGTTTTATAAAATTCGGACAGTCTCTTCAAGAAGTGAATGAGGAATGGAGAATAGATAATAGTATGGTTATTTTTTTAGGAGGTATTTTTTCCTTGCTGCTTTTGTGTAGCTGTTTCTATTTTGTTATCTTGTTTTGTATTTATATATATACAGTTTTTTCATTATATAAACTTCTGCTAGCAATTAGTGTTTACATGAGTGAGACATAGGGGAGAGAAAAGAAACCTCTGAAGTTTGTGTTATTCCAGAGGGATATAGCTATACAGAAACCAATACGAGACTAAACAGTTCTACACTAACGTAGAACTTCCACATAATTTTTCAATATTTGAAACTTCCACAAAATTCATTATTTTTATTACCATCGGACAGATTTTCATCGTTTTTATGTGTCATCAGCCAAAATGTCATGTTTTTCTGCCATTACCAGGCGTTAAAAGCCTTTTCAGCTTGTCAGAAAAAAGGCGAGTGTCTACACCATTATTTTCTTTAATTTAAACTGAGGTCTGGGAGGGGATGCCCCCTGCCCCATAGTAAATTAAAACTGCTGGTTTTCTGTGCCCCTGGATGATGACCTACTCACGAGAAGTGTCAAGCCTCGAGATAAATTTAGCCGTGAAAATGAAATGGCTTTGTGCCTCTGTGTTAGCCTCATGAGGCTTTTTACTGTGAAGCAGTAGTAAAATCAGGAAGTAAGTAATCGGGTTAACGACGGTTCTAAACTACTAAGGTCCCTATATCGGCCCTGCAGTGCTGTTGCTTCAGCAAGGTTCGATCTCTGGGTCCCATATTACCAAGCTAAGGTCAAACCCACTGCGCCGCTACAGGACTAGTAAAATCAGTAAAATCAGTGCTGAATGGAACCATGGAAAAATTGCGCTGTTTGATTACTGTGCGCTCTAAAAACAAAAGGAATGTCTTAGGTCTAAAAATATAGAGCTAAATATATTTTAACATTTGATTGCATGTATGATCTTTAGGCCCTTATGCCGGAACTTGAAAAGCGTGAAATACAGTTTACTGCAGTTCAAGATAGAGGAGAAAGCCTTCTGCTTCAGCATCATCCTGCAAGCAAGACGATTGAAGCCTATTTAGCGGCTATGCAGACCCAGTGGTCGTGGGTGCTTCAGCTTACACTGTGCCTTGAGATACATCTTAGACAAGCAACAATTTATCAGACTTTTTTTGCTGAAATCAAAGAGTGTGAACAGTGGGTACAACAGTAAGTACTATTTGCTTTGCTCACCAGTGGAGATTCTGGCCTCTCTTGTACCTGTGGCAAAATATTGATGTGCACCCCCCTTCCCTGTCTCCCAATAATTTTCAAGCAAAATATTTACGAAAATTTCATTTATAAAAAAATCCATTTATTTAAATCTATAAATTAACTTAATTTGGTCTACTTACTTCATTTTCAAGCGGTGTGGTGAAGATACGGGAGAAATAAAAATTTCAGATTCAATTTGCTTATATTTACTGCCAACTGCGCCCTCTCCTTTATTTAAAAAAAAAGATCAAAAATTACATAATGATTGTGACCGTTGGATTATTTATTTGAAATTTTGCACCCCTAAAATTTCTGCGCTCAGATCAGAAATTTACCTATGTTGCTTACTAAATTAAGTTATTCCGGACTCACAGATTTGCTTTTGGTAAAAAGTTTTGTCGTTCTGAAAGTCATTTTGTTAAGTTAAAACTGGCTCATAAGTTTAGGTTCTTTAACGGTCATCGAACTGCTAAGGTTTTACATCTAATGTAATTAGAGGTATCGGGGTTTAGAAGTATTAGAGTTAACTGTAGATAACTGTAGTTAACTGTAGAGGTTTAACATCTAATGTAATTAGAGGTATCGGGGTTTAGAAGTATTAGAGTTAACTGTAGATAACTGTAGTTAACTGTAGAGGTTTTTACATCTAACGTAATTAGAGGTATCGGGGTTTAGAAGTATTAGAGTTAACTGTAGATAACTGTAGAGGTTTTACATCTAATGTAATTAGAGGTATCGGGATTTAGAAGTATTGGAGTTAACTGTAGATATTCAGTGTTCAAGGTTTGTTCATTCGACAATGAATTTACTACAACAAAAAAACTTCAACAGTCTACCCCCGTAAGGCTCCATGAGCAGGAAAGAACAGGAGAGAAAGAAAAGAAATATACAAAAAAACTGAATTATTACCTAGATATTCTTTGACATTCTTTTTGAAGATACCCAAAGAGTTGCAGAATCGTGTAGACTCTGGGAGCGTGTTCCAGATCATATTAAAATATATCTCTTTTTTACAATTGTCGTTTTTTGCAACCATGTCTTAAATTGCATGAACGCAAATATACCGAAAATCACCATCATTTCTCCTTAAATAGAAGAGGACTATGATTTGCTGATTAATTTGAAATCCTTTTTATGTCATCAAATGGCTGATTAGTCTAATAAACAAACAATAGACTTTGACAACGATGGACAAGATTCATATTGAAAACTTATAAGGGACAATATACAATGCAATTTTGAAAAAAAAAAAAAAATCCAGCTTTTCTTTATTGGACCTTTTAGACTAAGTTTAGTTTTTTTTTTTCCTTCAGTATCGCCTTCGTTTTCCTGTATGGCCTTCGTTGTATGGTTTTGTTTTCCTCTCCTGTATGGCCTTCGTTTGAAATCACAAGACTGGTTGCAATAAAGATGGTCCAATCACATAGACCAGAAATCTACACAAATAAAATTTCAAAATATCAATTCATACCTTCGTATCTATCGATTTCTTTTCTATCATGTTCCCCCCTACCCTCCCATTGCTTAACAATTAAGATATATGAGATGCGCGAGTTTTATATTTCGTTATTGCAAACATGTAGTCTTGTTTCCCTAGGCGGGGATTAAAGTTTGTTTCCCTGGGGGGTCTCCCTAGGCGGGAAATTGAAGGATTGTTCATATGTTCGGTGTCATTAATGTTTTATGCCTTAGAAAAAAATTGATTAAGATAAGTTAAAAGAAGAGTCTTTTCAGTTAGGTTTATCTTATATCTGTTTGATTTTTTTTTTTGACGTATTTGCTTATGAAGTTTTGTTATGTTTTGCTTATTAAGGACTTGCTTATGACCTTGATGACCTTGATGTTTTGCTTATGAAGGGCTTCTTTTCCTAACAAAATGTCTTTTATACAAGAAGCATTTAAATACACGAAAAACGTAACAAAAAATTTATTATAATGTATTAGGCAAGACCACCTTCTGAATAAAACTTTCAGCCAATCAAAACTTAGTCTGGATGAAGGACAAAGGCTCTTAATACTCTATAATGTATTGAATGTTTTAGGCAAGATCAGCTTCTAAATACAACTTTTAGCCAATCAGAATTTAGTTTGGACGAAGGGGAAAGGCTTTTAAGGGAAATGCAAATTCTTCGAGAGGATCTGGCCAGGTATGGAGACATGGTTCAAGCTCTGGTAGAAAAGAAGTACCATAGTGCCACCTCTCCGTCTGAGAAAGAATGCGGTACGACAGCCTTTGGCAGTTGAAGCAATTTGCAACTATGATAGTGTCAGTGTAAGTGCTCACTGTTTTTATTTTCTGTCTGTTCTTTCTCTCCTTTTTTCCTTTTCCTTCTTTTCCTGTTTTTTTCCTCTTGGAAATTTTATTTTCTTCTTCTATAGACTGCCTTTGCTATCAAATGAAATATGCTTGGGAATTTGCTGCTCCATGGCACTGTTCCACCAAACCTCCCTTTAAATGACATTGTGTAATGAGGTTCATTCAGTATAATAAGTATTCAATAAGTGTTAGAAATCAAATAGCTGATTAAAGTATTATAAAATTCACGGCCAAAAAAAAAAAAAAAAAAAAAACTGAAAGTGTTCTATATATGTCCCTGCTAGCTTCTTTTCAGCAAAGTGTACCTTATATTAAAATATAAAAAGATAAGGGGAACTGAAGAGTTATTTTTTCCATTAATCATAATTTTTTCCGTGAGGAAGGGGGGAGGGGGGGGGTATTTGGCATATCTCAAGACAGGTTTATCTGAAAAAATGGTTGGTTTTGGTATCTTCCCTCTTCTTATTTTACCAAATCTATCTAGAAAACCAATTTCTACTCTCTGTATTCTTGGCCGTGATGGCTTGCGGGGTGTATATTATGTTGTATATGTTGTTAGGGTTTATTATTGTTTATTGATTGCATATGATAAATCATCTATCTGTCTATCTAGCAATCTATTCCAGGTGATAAATCCTGCAGAAATGTAGGTTCCATATATATATATATATATATATATATATATATATATATATATATATATATATATATATATATATATATATATATATATATATATATATATATATATATATATATATATATATATATATATATATATATATATATATATATATATATATATATATATATATATATGTATATATACTGTTTTTCGCCTTGACCTTTTGATTAATATTTCGTCATTGGATAAAATAACGGTAAATGTGCTAAACAAATTTTTACCAAAGGTCGCATCTGAAGTTTTTACCCTTCTGAGGTAATTGCCAAAAAAAAATGTTTACTAAGCTGTTCCCAAAGCAGGGGTAATTAGAAGGGTAATGTACATCAGGAGCATTGAAGTGTGATTGAACATACCTTACCCTTTACACGCTTTTTCCCCTTTCCATACTTTTTTCCTTCTGATCTTTCCTTTTATTGTAACTCAGCAAACGGTTTGTAGGTTAGAAATATACTCATCAGGCATAATAGCGATGAAATAAAATTTCATTTCTGCTAGTCAATTGTGGCGATTTATGCTTAGAAACATAAATTTGGCTTTTTTTAGGGGGGGGGGGGTGGTGGTGGTCATTTTGTTCTTGCTGTATTCAAATTTTCTTTATTTTTTTAATTGGTTGATTATTCTAGTAATTCAGTTTTTTTATTTATATTTTTCGCTTTGCAGACATCCATATCAAAAGGTGAACAGTGCAAACTTTTAGACAATGTCCAGAAAACAAAATGGCGGATCGTAAACTCTTCTGGTGCAGAGGGCATGGTTCCTGGTGTATGCTTTTTCATCCCACCACCGGATGCCGAAGCCCTAGATGGTGCAGAGAAATTAAAACGTCAGTATGACCGCTGTGTTGCTTTGTGGCAGAAAAAACAGCTAAGAATGAGACAGAATATGATTTTTTTGCCACAATTAAGTAGTTAAAAGCTGGGATTTACAACAGGTATTTTAAAAATTATTTTTTTTTTTGTTTTTGTCTTTTAATTATATATTTCGACAGATATTTTCAGTTTGAAGTTGCCTCATGCTGCGGGATCATGTTGCGGAATCAGAAGTTGAATCATGTCCAATGATGTTGCAGAGGAAGCCCTCTTTTGATTTCTGTTTTTATTATTGTTATAAGCATTCTGTTGCTGAGTAACGATAAGTTTATGTAAATTCTAAACTTTTAAGGGAATCATGAAACGGAGAAGAAAAGTTCCTCTGAAATTTTCAAAATGTCAAGCAATTTTTCAGAGAAAATTCATTTTTTACTCGCTAGTTAAATAATATAAATAAGAAACAAATAAAATGTCCCAGCTCAAAAAGCAAAATGATTTCTAACACGATAATTTATAACAAAAATAATTTCTAACACGATAATTTATAACAAAAATATAATTTTTAATAATGCATAATGAAATGTTGAATTTTTATAGAAAAAAATGCTAAATTTTTATAGAAAAAAAAGTGCTACCCATACAAAAAAATTATTTTCTTTTTGTTCAAGGGGACTAAGTTACCTGAATAAGCTTTTCAGCCATGTGATTCCAATGATATACTTTTGTATCGATCTTGTGCCATTTCCTGAGATATGAAGATCATGAAGTAGGAACAAAACCTGTAAATTCTGTAAATTCAGTAAATTCAAAACCTGTAAAACATGTAAATTCTACAAAATTTCTATTAATTTTCCTGAAAATAATTCAGACTGCTAGCCTACTAAATAGTGAAAGAACCAAAAAAAAAATTCTTATGGATCATATTACGTTGGATGTGCGAATCCAACGTTAATTATAATTTAATAAAATAAAATTAAAAATAATTAAAATTGATTTAATTTTAATTATCCCTTCGTGAATCTCATTAAAATTCTGTATCTCTTCAGGATCTCTAGGAAATAGCTCTTCAAAAGTCACCATTTAAAACCTAATTTTTTTTTTTGTCTTTTATCTGTCTTTCTAATTCTCATGCGAAGTTTTCTGCTTTAATTGTATTCTCCGAAATTCCATACACATTTTAAAGACGGAATCTAAGTAGTTAAAAATCGCAATTTACAACAAGTAATTTAACACCAATTTATTAAATAACATTCATTTATTGTGTTTTCTTTATTTGTTTCTGATTTTTTTTGTTTGTTTATTTGTTTCTGATTTATTTGTTTCTGATTTTTTGTTCATTTTACTTTCCTGACGTGTTTACGTGATATTCATTTTATTGCTTAAAACGATTTTTCCAGCCTTGATTTGCCTAGCATAATTCCACCTGTGCGGAATTATGTAGACTACATGAAAAGGACTTTTAACTACTATGAAAAGGACTATGAAAAGGACTACATGAAAAGGACTTTTAACTACTATGAAAAGGACTATGAAAGGACTACATGAAAAGGACTTTTAACTACTATGAAAAGGACTATGAAAAGGACTACATGAAAAGGACTTTTAACTACTATGAAAAGGACTATGAAAAGGACTTTTAACTACTATGAAAAGGACTATGAAAAGGACTACATGAAAAGGACTTTTAACTACTATGAAAAGGACTATGAAAAGGACTACATGAAAAGGACTTTTAACTACTATGAAAAGGACTATGAAAAGGACTACATGAAAAGGACTTTTAACTACTATGAAAAGGACTATGAAAAGGACTACATGAAAAGGACTTTTAACTACTATGAAAAGGACTATGAAAAGGACTACATGAAAAGGACTTTTAACTACTATGAAAAGGACTATGAAAAGGACTTTTAACTACTATGAAAAGGACTATGAAAAGGACTACATGAAAAGGACTTTTAATTACTATGAAAAGGACTATGAAAAGGACTACATGAAAAGGACTTTTAACTACTATGACTATGTAGACTATTACTATGTTCTAAGACAGGCTATGTAGACTACATAAAAAGGACTTTTAACTACTATGACTATGTAGACTATTACTATGTTCTAAGACAGGCTATGTAGACTACATAAAAAGGACTTTTAACTACTATGACTATGTAGACTATTACTATGTTCTAAGACAGGCTATGTAGACTACATGAAAGGACTTTTAACTACTATGACTATGTAGACTATTACTATGTTCTAAGACAGGCTATGTAGACTACATAGACCATGTTGGCGACATAGTCTACACATGTAGACTTCATATTGGAATTCTGTAAACTACAAAAAAAAAATGAAATTTTGTGGGCCTACTACCCAAGTTTTGTACCTTCTCAGGGTGCACCTTCGTGGCACAATGCACCTCCCTAAATATAGAATTTAGCCCTGAAATATTATTTAAATTAAATATTATATTTATTTTTTATATTATTTAAATACAATTTAAATATATTATTTAAATAAAATTAAATGTTTAAATTTAAATTTTAAATATTATTTAAATAGCCCTGAATTATTTAAAGCTCAAGTCAAGACCTTTAGTAATAAATATCGTTTTTCAATGGAAATATTATTGAAATTAATTTTAACCTAACATGGCTAAAAAAAAAAAAAAAAAAAGAGAGAAGAAAGAATTCAGGTCTGAAAAATAATAAAGACAACGTAGAAACAAATGTATAATAGAATGTAAAATAACTATGAATGAGATATTTTAAGATAATCTAAGGATTTAATTCTTTTTGAAGCACCAAGGCCAGTGAAAATGAAATCTGATTCTGGGAATTATCTAAATTGAAACTTACAAAACCATACATGTTTTAAAAAGTAGGAATAGTCGACATATGCAGCAACGTAGTTTTTGATATTAGTGGGTTTATATATATATATATATATATATATATATATATATATATATATATATATATATATATATATATATATATATATATATATATATATATATATATATATATATATATATATATGTATATGTATATATATATATATATATATATATATATATATATATATATATATATATATATATATATATATATATATATATATATATATATATATATATATATATATATATATATATATATATATATATATATATATATATATATATATATATATATATATATATATATATATATATATATATATATATATATATATATATATATATATATATATATATATATATATATATATATATATATATATATATACAAAAAAAAAGTACAGAAACAGGCAAAAAGACCACAATTTTCTTTTTTTAATGGTTTGGAGAGAAGGACAAATCTAACGGAACACAAATTAAGTGAAAAATAAAAATAAATCTTTCGACAGAAAATCTAAAAGAGTAACCGGGCTGAAGACTCAACCCTTACCCTGCACAGGATAAACTATTTTTGGCAAACAGCTTTCTATAGGGCAAGGAGGATAAGAACCCTCCGCCCCCATTAAGTCTTGAGCTTTTTACTCAAGTAGGTACTTTTTGAACATGACTAAAATAGCTAATAAATATCTTTGTTGAACCGCCCATTTTCCCTAAATACAAATATTTGACCCATCTAAAATAAGTTTTTTGGCCAAACTCCATGGACAGCATAACAATTAATCATAAAAAAAAATATCTACAAAAGTTGAGTATTCCTTATTTTTAAACAGCAAGCTCGAAGATAAATGTTAGGTCTTACAAGTTTGGCCACACTCCCTGGGCAGCACAACAATAAATCATAAAAAAAGGTCTACAAAAGTTGAGTATTTCTTAAAAAAACAGAAGTTTTACGGGCAAAATGCGTTGTTAAATTTAGCTATCTAGTCCTGCATATTTATTTATTTATTTATTTATTTTTTATTTATTTTTTATTTATTTTTAAGACACACAATTTTGAAACAACCAAAAGAAAAATCAGGTATGGATAGACCTTTTTTATCGAGCAATTTTTTTTTATTTGCTCAAAGTGCTGGCTTCTACTTAAATTTTGACTTAAGTTTTATTTTATTATTGTATATGAAAAATAATTTTTCCTAGTATTTTTTACTCTAATCATTTTTTTTAGTTTCTTGCCATGGGTAAAGAGCAACGGGATGCCATTCGTAAAGCATTGAATGAGGATGCAGGCAAATTAATGTCAGAGGGCGATCCAACAGATCCTCAGTTGAAAAGACTGGCAAAAGAGATGGCAGAGGTGAATAGGCTGTTTGATGATTTTGAAAGGCGCGCTGCGGAAGGTCTGTTTATTTTAATTTATTTTATATACTTGTATTGCTATTATTCAGCAGTGCCTGAGCGCTTTGGCAATTGGGTTGTGATGGAAGATATCACCTACGGCAATTCAAAAGGTGATATGTGAAAAAACAGAAATCCATAACTTAGTTTCGAGTTTCAAATTCACAATATCGAAACTCAAAATGCCGTGTCGATCAGTTTAATCCGTCTCTTATCTTGTTTGGATCTGAATTTACTTTGAACTTTTTTTCTTTTTTTTTTTGAAGGGTGAATTGTATCCCTTTTTTCACTTGTGGGAAGTGTACAAAATTGAGAGTATCAGAAGTGTTTTTTATCATATCTTTGATGCAGGTACGACCGCGTGAGAAGGGGGTGGGGTGGGGTGGCATCCCCCAAAATCTTTTTTTCTGGATTTCTGGGCTCTTCATGCTTGCTTGTACTTACTTGTGGCGGGAATCTGGCGTTTTTCACCTTGCCCGGCATCAAGGATCTTTGAGACCTGTTTGGACCATGTAGTGTGGTCTGCTTCTAGATGCTGTGTAGGTGGGAGCCACTGGGTTGTCCCATCTGTATCCGAACATTCTGACCCTGCGATATGTTCAAGATCTGATTTAAACAAGCTCCACCAGTTTTCCTGCTCTCCTCCTTAGCGTCTCTTCCATGAGCTGAGAGGCTCAGCTAGACGGATTTGGCGAGGCAAGTACTCTGATGGCTTTTGTTGTTATTGCCCCCCCCCCCCTGCTGAAAAACCTAAATTTGTACCTGCTTTGCTCAAAAGAAAGAAGAGCTTTAGGAAGTTTTCCTAATGAAATTTCCTGTGTTGAATATAAAAGGTGATGATATTTGTCCTAGCAACCATAGCTTTGGCGTTATAAAGCTTTTATTGATTAAACCCCAAACATTTGACATAAAAAAGCTTTGTATCATTATATACAAAGCTAGGGTTTCTGGAATTTTTTTTTTTTTTTTTCTGATTATGTTTCTTTTTGTTTTAATTTGTTTTATCTAAAACACGCTGAAATCTGAATTTACTAGCAGTCAACTTAATTAAAATACTCAACTAAATTATTTTGTTTTAATTTGTTTTATCTAAACATGAACTTAAAATGAAATTTACTAGCAGTCAACTTAATTAAAATACTACAACAATTAAATTATTTTGGTTAAAGAACTTAAATATACCATTTGGATGCAGTTTTTGACACTAAAGTTAAAAGTTCCAATCAAAATCAACTACATTTTTCAAAATAAAATTTTAAAAGATTGTTTGCCTGCATAAGTTTATATTAGGGACCATAGAAAAATATTTTGCCCCGTTCCCATGAATACAAAATTAAAGCTCCCCTTAACACCCCCCCCCCCTTTGCATCGACATAAAAGAAAACTCCTGAAAATTTCAAATCGGTCCTCTAGCTGTGAGATTAAATAGGGCTACTCTTGTTCTGATCGCAAACCAGCTGGATTCTGATTGTAAAAATACTCCCGATAAATGTTAGCTTCAGCTACACATTGCATAACCCACATGATTAGCTAGGTACTAAGGTACCTACCAATTATATATGGTAAGATATAAACAGCCCTTAGAAGTTATAGATGTAGTAAGTCATAAGCGCAGGGTTCAATTGTTCGATTACTCATTTTTGCCATTGTCAATGGATTTCTTGGATTGCATTCGAATGAAATATATGAAATAAGTAATTACTATGAATTGAAAACTCGAATGAATCTGAAGTTTATGGATCTCAGTTTCAACCAGATATCAATGATTAATGAGAAATAGATACCATTATTGTTATAATACCGTTATTGTTATTGTTTCGGTGGAAACAATAACAATAAAATCCAAAATGTACTCGCCTATACGTTTAGCGCTAAGACAAACATGACGTTAATTGACTTAAGAAGGAATGAAATCTAGCATCTTAAGCCTATACATCTGAAGTCTTCTATCCTGTTGATCCTACTTTTGAGAGCGGCTTAGCATATGGCCTCAAAAGTGCGAAAATGTCATATACGACCTCTAGACTCATTGACGTAAATTGTGTTATATAAATCATTGACATAAAAGTGAAATTTGTGTTGAGTAAAAAGAGAATCGTTAAAAATCTTAAAGAGAGGAGTTCCCATCCCATCTCCTTTTTTCATAGCACCTCGCTTATTTTGTTTATTATAGTAATACTTAAAAAATAGAAATAGTGAACTCAAATCCCTGCTTTTTGTTATAAATGTCAGTAGATATTTACAGGTCCCCTTAAAATAGCTTGGAAACTACCTACTACGAAACTTCAACTACGTTGAACAAACTGGCTATCTCAAAATTTGTATTGGATGTGTTTTGGGAAATGATGGGCGTGGGAGGGGGGTTAGTTGCCCTCCAATCACTTTCGACTATTAAAAAGGGCACTAGCCCTTTCAATTTCCAATCATTGATCCCTTTCGAAGTTTCTACGACAACTCCTTCGATACGAAGTGCCCTGGTCTAAAAAAAAAAACAACAAAAACAAAAAAAATACTGCTCAACAACAATAAAATCCAAAATGTACTCGCCTATACGTTTAGCGATGTGCCCACATCGCTCTTTACTTAGGCAGCGCTATTGCGCTACCTATGATGTCACTAGATATTTCCAGGCCCCTTAAAATAGCTAAAAGACTACCTATGATACAGCTAAGGTCTCAGTCTTGGTAGTTCTACAATTTTTAAGATTTTGGGATGGCGCGGCTTTGAGTTTAATTGCAAAATTAAATTAATTGATTTTTTTACTTCAGGAGAGGGAACAGTATTAAACATCAATGAACAGCTAGCCAGTCTGGAAAATGTTTTAGATGATGCAGATCAAACCCTTCAAGCAAAGATGGCTGCACCTGTACCACGGGACATGGATACTCTAGAAACCCTAGTGATTGAACATAGGGTCTTTGAAACAGAACTCCAGAAAATTGACGGTGAACTAAATGAGATCAAAGTTACATTTAGTCAACAACCAAGGAAAACCACTAGTAAGTTCCATGACTTAATTGTAGGGTTCATTTAAGAAACAAAGGGATAGTTTTTTTTTTTTTTTTTAATTGGAAATTGCAACTTCTCTGACTTCTTTGAAAAGAAGCTAGATTTTATTATAAGTAACACTGAAGAAAAGACAAATATTTGAATGAAATTAGATTTTACATTCAAAGATTTGAATAAAATTAGAAAATATATAAGGACTAGCCAAAGAATATTTTGCCCTTAAAAAATTATTTTCCCCTCGTTCCCTCAACAGTAAAGGGCTCCCTTTACAGCTTCCCCCCCTCCCAAAGAAAACAACTTCCTTACGATTTTAAATCGATTCCTTAGCCGCGAGACAAAGCACGATATACTCTCCTGTGATATCAGAACCAACTGGACTTATTATAATTGACTGGCAATTATAATTGTCTCTATAATTGGCAAGTATACAATGACAAACAATGACCCAGTAGCATTTACATGGGGGTGCCAATTCACGAAAATATGGGGGAGGGGTCAAGGTTTTTTTTTTTTTTTTTTTTTTTTTTTTTTTTTTTTTTTTTTTTTTTTTTTTTTTTTTTTTTATTATTCTCAAAATCCTTTCTTCTTCTATGTAAGGGGATAAATATCTCCTTTGTGTACTGACTTCGTTTTAGATCCTCGCCCTGCAATTAACAACTAGATAAAACTAGTTTTATGCTTCAAGGGTATTACGTTAGAAATTTTTATAAGCATTAATGACGTCATGAATTGTGTTATTTGCATAGAAATTAAACGTTCATAGCTTGTTTTTTTCCTCCCAATCATGTTTGTCCCCCTTAGGGGCAATTTAGTAAAGAACGAACACTAGCCTAGCAACCGAAAATTTAAAAACGGGTTTTGGAAACCATAAAAAACTATCAAGTGAGGAAGAAATGGTAATTATTATTTTGATTAATCCTAATGGTAACATCGATAATCCTAATGTTAATCGATAATCCCAATGGTAAAAGTTGGTTGTCAATGCAAATTTATGGTAAATTCGAAAAATAGCCTGAAACCCCCTTGATCAAAATGAGTGTTGGATCAAAATGAGAACTACACTACACCATTAGAATTAACATAGCCAAAACCCCATTTTGGAGGATTACAGTCCGTCATCTGAACCAGCCCAAGTTTTGTTACCAAGTTTTATGTTTGTTTCATTCTTTCCCCCCCCCCCTTATATGTTCTCTTTTAAAAATTTTTTATGTATATCTTATTTTACTCCTTTTTAGTTTTTTTAGTTTTTACCTTTGTAGCTTTCTGACATTTTGCCGCTTAACGTTTTTGACTAATGAATGGTTTTTGTCATTCTGATATTGTTGTTTTTGGCATTATTTTGCCAGTTTTTTACTTGTTTGCTTTTTTTATGATTTTTTTGGGTGTTGTATAACTCCGAATTGCGAATTCGGCCCTTCGGGGCTTGTGATAGACATTTATTGAAATAAATATCTTCTCTTACCAACAAAGAAAACTTTTTTTCGCGAGTGGAAGCAGTGATGAGGCCCTATTTTCATTTTTGCTTCTTTTTTTTTAGCTGCCTTTAGTTGGGCGCTGAAACATCATATAGAGACGTTTGAAGGTCAGTTGTAAGGATATTGGTATATCTAGCGCTGTGGTTTTCAACCAATTTTGGTTGGGTCCATGCCAATTTCCAATTTCAACCAATTTCAACCATGCCCCACCTAGACATTTCTAAAATGATAGATAAATGATGATGAATATGATACATACCTTATGAATATCTTTTCATTCAGTTTTTAAGATGAAGGACGCAAAATCTCCTGTTAATGGTCATCATAAATCCTTAGAAAGAACATTAAAAACATGAAATTGGGGTTCAAGGGTTTTCAGATGCAATCGGTAGATAGCCACTCATGTAGATGGCTATCAGATAAATATTAACTTCAAAAGGCACTAGAAATAGCGATTTTCTTTTAAAATGAGCCCTTAAGTAGCTTTCTATGATGCTCCAGTGCCCTGATAGCAGTGGAAAAAAAGGACTTTTAAGTTTCCTTTGTTGGGTTTTTGACCATGGTGATTCCAATGGTATACTTTTTGTTTCGATCCACCGCAATTTAAGGGTATTTTTTCTAAATTTTCTTAATTTGTTTTCAAAATAACATTTTACTATTAAGACTAATTTATATAATAGATACCGTTCCTGAATCAGTTGGAAGTGACAATTTTTTTCTCACTTATCAATTTTTTTTTAAACGCATTTGTCTAATTTTTGGTTGGTATGGACCGTGTGTCGTCTTTTACTAGGTTGCAGCTGCCGTTACAACTATGCTAAACTGGACATTGGAACAACCTTATATCAAGAATGAGTCCAAGGAAAGAGCTGATTGTGTCAACCACCCTTTTTCACCCAAAAAATATTATCTTTAACAATTTTTTCATGCACCTTCTCCATAAAAAATTAGCCAGACAATCAAACCCCGTATCACCATTTTCATTTTACTTTTTTCTATTACTTTTTCCTTTTATTATGTATAAACCTATCAACATGTATGCGGTAATTATAGTCGATTATATTGTTGAACTTGATTTAAATTACATAGGAAATGCTGAAATGTCAATTTGCTTTAAATGATAATATTCTTAGTTTAAATGTTTCAGTTCAGCGAAGCAAGACAATTGTGAATACTGAATGGTTAAATTTATTGCACAGGAAAACACTTATAGTAAAATACCAGTGAAATATTGTCATTAAAATTGGGAGGTTGTCGGGCTGGTAGCTCTCATCGTGGCTGCTGTCGATGTTGCAACCTAGTTAAGGACGAACCTCGGCCAATAGTAACACAACCAAATGTGGGATGATAAGTTAAAGAGCTAGCTTCAGTTATCATGACGTCATATTTCTGGTCTTTTTTTTTTTTTTTTTTTTTTTTTTTTTTTTTTTTTTTTTTTTTTTTTCAGGACAGCTTTTGTCTAACCTTCCTTATCTCGCTCCTTATCTGCTCTGGCACTTATTCCTCGTGAAAGTACCTCGCTTTACTCCGGTGGTGCTCAAATTTTCACCCTTTCTACGCCTGTTATCATGACGTCATATTTCTGGTGTTTTTTTTTCTCAGGACATTTTTTCGGGACAGCTTTTGTCTGACCTTCCTTATCTCTCTCCTTATCTGCTCTGGCATTTATTCCTCGTGAAAATACCTCACTTTACTCCGGTGGTGCTCAAGTTTTCACTCTTTCTACGCCTGTTATCATGACGTCATATTTCTTTTTTTTTTTTCAGGACAGCTTTTGTCTGACCTTCCTTATCTCTCTCCTTATCTGCTCTGGCATTTATTCCTCGTGAAAGTACCTCACTTTTACTCTGGTGTTGCACAAGTTTTCACCCTTTCTACGCCTGTTATCATGACATCATATTTTTTTTTTTTTTTTTTTTTTTCTCAGGACATTTTTTTCAGGACAGCTTTTGTCTGACCTTCCTTATCTCTCTCCTTATGTGCTCTGGCATTTATTCCTCGTGAAAGTACCTCGCTTTACTCCGGTGGTGCTCAAGTTTTCACCCTTTCTACGCCTGTTATCATAACGTCATATTTTTTTTTATTTTTTTTTTTCTCAGAACATTTTTTCAGGACAGGTTTTGTCTGACCTTCCTTATCTCTCCCCTTATCTGTTCTGGCGTTTATTCCTCGTGAAAGTACCTCGCTTTACTCCTATGACGTCTTGATCGTCATATTTCTGGTGTTTTTTTTTCTCAGGACATTTTTTCAGGACAGCTTTTGTCTGACCTACCTTATCTCTCTCCTTATCTGCTCTGGCATTTATTCCTCGTGAAAGTACCCCACTTTACTCCGGTGGTGCTCAAGTTTTTCACCCTTTCTACGCCGGTTATCATTACGTCATATTTCTTTTTTTTTTCTCAGGACATTTTTTCCGGACAGCTTTTGTCTGACCTTCCTTATCTGCTCTGGTATTTATTCCTCGTGAAAGTACCTCGCTTTACTTCCCTGGTAATCAAGTTTTCACCCTTTCTACGCCTGTTATCATAACGTCATATTTCTTGTTTTTTTTCTCAGGACATTTTTTTCAGGACAGCTTTTATCTGACCTTCCTTATTTCCCTCCTTATCTGCTCTGGCATTTATTCCTCGTGAAATTACTCGCTTTACCCCGGTGGTGCTCAAGTTTTCACCCTTTCTATGCCTGTTATCATGACGTCATATTTCTGGTGTTTTTTTTCTCAGGATAGCTTTTGTCTGACCTTCTTTATCTCTCTCCTTATCTGTTCTGGCATTTATTCCTCGTGAAAGTACCTCGCTTTACTCCGGAGGTGCTCAAGTTTTCACCCTTTCTACGCCTGTTATTATGACGTCATATTTCTTTTTTTTTCTCAGGACATTTTTTTCAGGACATCTTTTGTCTGAACTTCCTCATCTCTCTCCTTATCTGCTCTGGCATTTATTCCTCGTGAAAGTACCTCGCTTTACTCCGGTGGTGCTCAAGTTTTCACCCTTTCTACGCCTGTTACCATGACGTCACATTTCTGGTGGTTTTTTTTTTCTCAGGACATATTTTTAGCCTTTTTAGATTTTTCTCGTTTTAACACAAATGTGCAAAGATTTTAAGACTTTAAGATAACTTAGGTACTTTTGACGTTTCAAGAGAAATTCCAGACAGCCAGATAAAAACATAAATAGAAAATATGTATTCTTTTTATATAGATTTCTGTTTTAATATCACTCTTAGTTTCAATAGACAAGTTCTTAATTTTATTCTGTTTGGTATTTTTTGATACAATAGTGCCATGTAACACCATTGGTTAAATCCTTTGCTAGGTTGCAGCTACCGCTGCAACCATGATTGCACCATTGGACTTATGTAATTCTTGTAAGCTATAAATCTAATTTTTCCAAGCATAAAAATTTGCCGCTTAATTTAAGGGATTGTGATTTTCTCACAATAATGAATATAATAGAATCATTATTTAGACTGAAGTGAGAAAGCGAGGAATTTATTTTTGGATACAGTGCAACACAAAAGCTGTTGCTGATAAAATGCTGGTAGACTGTGCAGATAAAAGGCTGCATAGGCTGTGCAGATACTGCTGATATTGAGGTCTCTATAGCACTAAAATACCTATGTAATTATATCTTTTTGTGGAAATTGCATAAATATGTCTGTTGAATAGCAGTACATTTGTTTTAACAAATATACATATTTTAAACAAATATAAATATTTGTTTAAACTCGTAAGTAATCGAACTTGTTATGTCAAAATTTTAGAATTTATGTGAATCTAATGGTATGTTGTTAAAACAATAATGAATGTAATCGAACCATTAATTAAATTAAAACCCGAAAGTAAGGAATTTGTCTGTGGTTACGGCGCGGCACTAATAAGTACTCCAATAATGTACCCAATTTCTAAGATTGCCTACCGACAAGTGCTCCATGGATTCAGTGCGAGAGATGCTGCAAAACAAATGTACTCTGAGGGTTTTAGAAATTTGTACCGTGGTATTTTACCCCAGCTTATGCAAAGACCAGTTAATACGGCCATTATCTTTGGAATGTACACTGAATATAGTCACCTTTTATCAAAGTACGCTCCTGACTCTCCTCCTGAATTGAATAAGTTGGGGTCTGCTGGATTAACAGGCTTTACCAAAGCATTACTAACTCCCTTTGAAAGAGTTCAAGGACTGATGCAGAATGACAAGTTCCAGTTCAAAAATACGTTTCATGCTTTTAAACTGTTACAACCATATGGAATTGGAGAATATTATCGGGGATTTTCTCCTATACTGCTTCGCAACACCAACCTTAATTTAGCGTTTTTTGGTTTGCGAGAGCCGGTTAATTCGCTGCTACCAATTACTGAGTCAGCAATTGGTAAAGTTTTTTCCGACTTTTTGTGCGGTTGTGTTATTGGTATTTTTATGGGTATTGTCAACTACCCTCTAAAGATTGTCAAAGTCGATATGCAGAAGAGCATAGGTGGACGACATAAAAGCATAGTTGAGTCTTTCAGAGAGGTTTATCACAACAGAGACAAATCGTTGCGTCTGATGCTTAAGGGGATACATTTGAGCTATATGCGTCCTGTCATTAGCTGGGGCATTATTAACTCCTCTTACGAGGTTTTAAAAAGATGGTTGTATCCTGAAAAAAAACTCTGATGAAAACAATGAAATTGCCCGATTACAGAAAAAAGCAATTACAGTTTTTGTGCTGACCGAAAAAATGAGCCTTTTCAAATGATAGGAAAAGACAATGATGCTTATTCGACGACAGAAAAACGATGATACTTGGTCATGACGGTAAAAAACAATGAAACTTTTTCCGAGGACAGAAAGACCAATGACTGTTTGTCCCATTTTTGGGGCAAACAGTGGACAACATGTGGGACAACAATGAACATTTTTTGAAATGATCGAAGAGAACAGGGGAAACAAATGATAGACGAAAACTGTGTTGCTTTATCCCTTGACGAAGAAACAGGGGCACTTTTCTTAATGACACTTTTGGCAGCGACCAAAAAATCAATGACAAATTGGTTTTCTTGCAAACTATCTGGGCACTGTTAACACTTTACTTTGCAATATTAACCTTATTGTAGCACAGTGAATTCATGCTCTGTTTGGCAATACGAGGCCCAGGGTTCGATCCCCGCCGCAGCAAGGCTGGGCGACAAGTTTGCTACCTGTCCCAGCAAAGAAGACCCAGCTACTGAAACGTCAATTCGACGCCAGCTGTGCCAGCAATGGCTCTTGAGGATCTTAGTCTTTTTTTTTATTCTTTTGCAGCATCTATTGACAATGAATAAGAAATTATAATCTCAAGATCCAAGACTTTCAAGGTCTTGGACATTCTTCAGCTATAGATAACATATTAGGTCTCATTTGTTCTAATTTTTCTGTTAAATTAGCTGCAACCTTTATGAGCCTCAGGCGGCTTTGAGCTGTTAGTAGAAGAATAAGATTATCACAAATAAAAATATTCAGGAAGGGTAGAGGTGAGTTGAAGCTCGTTCTGTATGCAGAGGTCCCATCTGTTTACCAACCCACCTGTTTCCTCATTCGAAGTTAATAAAGGTTTTCCCATACATTAGCAAAGGGTTTCCCATTTTAATTCTTCCTCTTCTTCTTGTTTTATTATTATGGAGATATTTTCGGAGAACCTCATCACCGAAACCAATTTTTGAGCCCTGTAGCAGGGTTTCCGCAAAAAAAAAAAAAAAATGTATGTATGTATGGTGTTGCACGCCACACGTAGTGAAGGTTTGCTATACGTGGTGTAAAGTGCATCATGCTGGACCTGCAGAGGCGTGGTGTGCCACACGTGGCCGGGCAATTAGTGCTCCGAAATGTACACCAGATGATGGAGAGGGAAATACCTTGTAAATTAACAGGCTAACCCTCATGAATAAAGGATCTATCTAAAGTTTTGAAGTATTTAGTCATAACAAAGTAAATAAAAAACTTTAAATAAACTAAACATTGTTGACGTAGCCGTAAGTAACATTGTTACACTAAATGAATATAAATGAATTAAAACAACATGACTATACATGTGAGTAAAATTTAGATGAATGGAATAATAATTTTTTGTAGGAGGTCTTATTTACTTTAAAATACCGAGTACACCCGGTCACACGCACCACGTGCAAGAGACTACCAGGGGCGGATCCAGGAGGGGGGCGCAAAATAGGTTGATCCGATAAAAAAATTTGGGGGGGGGGGGGGCGCAAAGTAGGCTGATCTGATAAACTTGCGTTTGGAGCAAGTTTAATTAACGCAAACTTGAGTTATTTAAGTAAATTACACTACTTTAGAATACGCTAGGGGGTGCCCCCCTGGATCTGCCACTGGAGGCTACGAGGGTTGAGAGTGGGCAACCTCGAATTTGTTATTTCTCTGCTTGTTGTTGTTTTATCCGTTTCTTGATCTTTGGGTATTATAAATAAAATGCATAGTATCCATCTTGGATTTTAGATGCCAGGAACGGTGTTTCGAAGATTATTTGAAGCTATGGATAAGCTTAATCGTAATATTATTCAGATTAATCTTAGAGATCGGGAAAATGCCCTCATACGACGACGGTGGTAATATAAAACCAATTTTATTAACAGATATTTTGTAGAAAAATGACAGAAAATGTAAAAATCTAGAAGACCATCAGGCTCATCACCTAATTCCATCAAAATTGTCATAAGTAACCTATTCGAAATTAATAATATTTAATTTCTATATAAATAATGAAATATTTCTATATTAAATAATATATAACTATTGTTAACTTACTTTCAAAATTTATTAATTTATCATTCAGAAATACTATCTTATGGCAACCATGTGTATTCTTCCGTAACACAACATCAACTTATGTAGCAAAAAAAAAAAAAACAAAAAAAAAAAAACAGTATAGCTAGAGGTTGTTGGTTTCCAAACATAGGTGCGCATAAGCTGAGTTTTATGGGGGGGGGGGGGGACTTACCTGGTCTAGCACTCCCAATGCTGTATAATATAAATCACAAAACAAAAATATAAAACATAAGGCATCGTCATTCAGCTGGGGGGGGGGGGTGACGTCCCCTCTGCCCCCCCTCCCATGGGCGCCCATGTTTCCATACCATTTCAATGATCACATGCATTTGTATGGCTTTTGTTTAGTACATTTACACCTGTTTACCAGCAATAACTTGCTGAAAAAATAAACATGAAAATTACATACTTCAACGTTGGTTCATAGTTCAATTGTCTTTTACAAGTCTTTTGGATTGATCGTTATAACAGAAACAGAGGCACGGGGCGGTAATGCACCGTGTAGTGGCACGTTGTTTGAAATGAACGGCTTTATATGAAGGTGATATTTATGCTCACTTTTTCATTTTCCAACTAACTATTTTTGTAATCGAAAGCGGGTGTTATTTGTTTGCAGGAGCAAACTGTTGGGAAACAAAATTACACCAGAAGTACACCGGAAGGATCCGGTGTACTCCGTTTAAGTGGGTGTTATCGATGAGTCTCATAAGATCATTCAAATTAGTAGGACCGACCTTTTTCACACTGGCTATTTCAGCGACTAGATTTATTTTACTCGATAATTAAAGCTTTGTCTTAAGGTTTGATATTTCTTTTCTAGATTTGTTTAGTTTTTTTTTTTAGCTTGCGTAAGCTTTGTGTACCATCGAGTCAATTCGCTTGTTTTTGTATTGAAATTAAAAATACATTAGTATTAGTCCAAAATGTCAATGCGTTATTGCTTAAGTTTATTTGTGAATTATTTCCCTTTCTCTTCTCATAAAGCAAAAATATATACGGAGGGTAAATTTTATAATATTCCTAAGATAACATTTCTCTGGTAAAACTTATCTTTTTTGTTCTAGATTTAGCCGTCTGTAATTTTTTTTCTCTTAAATTACAGATACCCAGCAAAGAATTGACAGCTGTTCACAGACGTTTGATCGAGTTTGGCAAACTTCCAGGATATACATTGAAAGGCTTAAGTGTGTGGAAATCGTCCTCAATGGACTCGAAGAGGCCACTACTGTTGTATCTGAAATAGAAATTAAGCTGGCCGCTTATGATAAAATGCCAACTACGATTGATAGTCTGAAAAAGGTACTTTGATCTTAACGCTCACGTGTCTTCCAAGTCGAAACTTGTTTAAATATATATTTTTCATTTTTCTCTTCCTCTCCCTCTTTATGTCTTCCCTTCCTTTCTTTATAGCTTTTGTTCAGAATACAGAACCATGAATGTTGCTTACCCTGTTGACCATGACCTTAACTGACAATAGTCTCACTCCCCTCGTCTCCCATTGTCCCCTTGTGTCTCACTCCTCACTCCCCTTGTCACCCCGTCGTGTTCTTTCACTGCATCTTTTATTAAGAAAACAAAGGGGTTGTGGTTGTCTAGCCTCTCAAACCTGGGGTGAATTGTGAAAAATATATGTTACTGTATAAAACACCTCAAGTGATTCAGGTTCAGGTTCTTTTTATTTATAAACTAAATACAACTACAATATGGGTATGCCCGGCTGAGAGTCTAGCTCGTATTACCAGGCAACCGATAACAAATAAAACAACAAAAACATAATATAAAACTGCATTTGTACATTATCACACTCTTTTGTAAATAGATAAAAAAGAAAGAAAAAATGTATGACTTACCAAGCATCACACCCCAGCCAGCAGCCAAATGGAGAACAAACTAAAACAAAACACCAAAAATTGAAGTGAAGCCGTGGGAAACCCTACCAATAGAATGTGCCAGCGGGAAGACCATAAATGAATTTAAAAAAAAAAAAAAAAAAAAAAAAAAAAAAAAAAAAAAAAAAAAAAAAAAAAAAAAAAAAAAAAAAAAAATCAAATATTAAATAAAATGATCAAAGGGTTAGTAAAAGAGTTTTTAAATGACCCCGCAGTGTGCCAACAGAAAGACTAATATTAAGACACGACCCCATACACATTCCAAAGTTTGGTTATGCAGTGCCTGACTGAGAACCTCGATCTCTCAGTGCAAGCTCGGGGTTCAACATACTTAGAAGATCCCCTCGTTCCTTAATCGTGCTCACATTGGTTAAATAGATCCATAGCATAGAAAATTTTCGGTAGAATTTTAGCAAAATACTTAACACAAAACATCAATCCATGAAAAGATAATAATAATTCCACTGGTAATATATTAAGGAAAGAATATATACTTTGATTTGGCGATTTTGATGGTAGGGATATTGGGGAGGGAATGAAAGTTTTCAGAATACGCAGTGCTTTATTTTGCTGCCTTTGAAGTGGTTTTGTATGAGTTTTGAATGTATTCAGAAAAATCAGGGGACAATAACTCAGATAAGAATGAACTAGGGCAAAATATACCGATCTCATCGCATGAAAAGGTAGAATAAATTTCAAATGCCGCAATATTCCAACATTCCTTCCCAACTTCATCCGCAATTTAGCAATGTGTTCCTTCCAACTCATATTCTGATCAACTAGCACACCTAAATATCTCATAGTAGATACACGCTCTAAATAAGTATATTCATCGATGGTTAGTCTACTAAGTTCAGGCAATGACTGGCCAGTACGAGAGAAAATCATGAACTTGGTTTTTGACATATTAACAGATAATTTATTTGCACTAAACCAATTTTCTATCCTCTCGAAAGCTGCCAACAAATTCTTTTTAAGCGACCTTTCATCAGTACCGCTCACTGTGCAGGCCGTATCATCAGCGAATAGGACATTTAGCCCGAGATCATCCAGCGCCCTATTGATGTCGTTAACATAAATAAGAAAGAGTAGAGGTCCAAGTATGGACCCTTGAGGAACGCCGACTTGACCAGTGATACCAAGTAGTGAAGAAGTAGCATTTCTACCATCCACAAACTGACCGCGCCCAGTTAAATATGAGTCAATCAGAGAATTTGTAGGTCCACGTATACCATAATTTTCCAGTTTACGAAGCAAAATTGTGTGACAAATAGTATCGAACGCTTTTTTTATATCTATAAATATAGTAGCTGGAATTTCTTTTTTATCCAAAGTGTCGTGTATAAACTGTGTGAGTGTCAGAATCGCATGTTCAGAGCTATGACCCTTCCTAAACCCAAACTGAAGGTCATTAAAACATCCCCTCTTATCAAAAAACTTCACTATACGGTTGTAAAGACATCGTTCAATTACTTTTGCGAATGAAGATAGGATCGAGATTGGCCTGTAGTTTGTTGGATCTTTCACGTCATCACCCTTATGCATGGCTAAAACACGTGCAGACTTTAAGCAAGCTGGGAAAGGTCCACTTGAAAAACATAAGTTGATAACATGAACTAAAAATTCTGTAACATCAGGCATTATCCGTTTTAATAGGCTTGTCGACGAGCCATCCGTACCTTCCGACGACCCATTATTCAGTTGGTATATAACTTGCAGTAATTCGTCTGCTGAGACCGGCGTTAGGAAAAAGAGAGCAATCCGATGGAGGCGGCATGTAAGCAGAATATGCTGAATCGGGTAAACTTCGAGTTGGTGCCTCAAGTAATGTTACGTGACCAATATTTGCGAAGTGCGCATTTATGACACCAACAACATTTCGCTTTCCTTTAAAAAATTTTCTTGTCTTTTGGTGATAATATCTCTTCCGGAAGGTTTTTCATTTTCTTTTTCCCAAGGCATTCATTAATAATCAACCAAGTCTTTTTTGGGGACCCTTCAGCATTTTGAAGTTCATGAAGATAGTATGACTGCTTCGCTTGTCGCAGTAACTTTGTCAGACAATTTCTGTACTGCCGAAATTTGGCCTGATTTTCATGTGTAGGATCTGCCATGAATTTCCTGAAGAGGTTATTTTTGGTATGGATAGAGGAAAGAACACCAGCTGTAATCCATGGTTTCTTTGGTTTAATATAACGCCTAGCTTGCCGGCTTGATAAAGGACATGCCTTATTAAGTACTATTTCAAACTGGTTGATGAAGTATTCTGTAGCTTTGTCCACGTCGTCACATTCTAAGCAGAGAGACCGGTCGACTTGGGACAGTAAACTTTTCAGTTTATCAATCGAAGCAGCGTCCAGTCTTCTTGACCTCAAAGAAGAGGGTTTAGGGGAGGGACCCGTTTGAAGGTCGCACAGGATTGTAAAATGGTCAGAAGTATCATCAACTATAACGTTACAGCCCAGTGTCTCTAAATTTGTGAAAATATTGTCAATTAACGACGCTGACGACTCCGTGATTCTCTCGGGATCCGGCATGTTGGAAGCGAACCCGCGGACATACAAATCGTTACAAAGTCAACGGCAACATTATGCGAAGGCATTGAATTCACATCCCTATGTACATTACTAATATCAATATTAAAATCACTCAACATCATTAACTTGCACTTTCTTTGGGTCATCAGTGAGCTAAGTTCATCGAACTTTTCTACAAATTGTTTAGCAGCCGAACTCGGCGGCCTATATAGGACGCAACATAATACTTTCGAAGGACTTAAATAGCAAAAAATTCAAATGCCATTTCTTCATAAGGGTAATCATAATCATTCACTTCTCTTACAGGTATACTATCATTTACAAAAAAAGCCAAACCTCCTCTCTGTCTACCTATTCTATGTTTAAATAACGACTTATACCCATTTATATGAGCTAGCTCAGAAGATTGCTCATTTAAAAATGTTTCACATGCACCAAAAACATCAATCTTATGGTCGGGAAGCAATAGTGAAATATTTTCTAAACTACTCATAAGTCCACAACAACTTAGAAATGCTGTTCTCAGACACTTCTTTATTGGTTTACTCATAATCATTCCTAGAGAAAGGTATTTGTTCATGGGTAAATTATTAATAAAATAATCATAAGTGTTTTCGTCCTCTCTATCAATGCATGAAAGAATCTGTGATAAATTCAAGGGTCTCTCCTCCAACTCACTCAACCTATCGCGAGTTCCACCACAGCCACCACTATTCAAATTAGAAAAAAATAACTCACCCGTACTCCACGTATTGGCGTCCACTTGGCGGTGGGCCGGGGCGACGCAGTGGAAAAAAGTCAACGGCAGTACGTTTCTGTAGAATTTCTGCAACAAAAGATATACGAACTGAACCAATTTTAATGGAACTGAAAGAACTGAAAGATAAACGAACTGAATATACGAACTGAAAGATAAAGATAAGATATACGAACTGAAAGATAAAACTGAACCAATTTTAATGGATTTAGGCCTAGGAGCTCAGAGATAGATGAGCAGGGATTTGGAAATAAGGGAAAAATACGGAAAAAAAGAAAGCACATAGGAACGAAAAGAGCAAAAAGAAAGGAAACAAAAATAAAGAAGAACATAGACAACGAGATAAATACACTTTTTTTTAGGTAGGACACTTATCGATCTTCACATTCCTAAGCAGCATAGACTATATACTGAATAAAAAAAAAAAAAAACAACATTTAAAAAAAAAAAAAAAACATAATCAATCTGACAAATCATTATATAGATATATATACAACCAACATTAGCATTCGTCATGTGTTACCCATGGGCCAGTAATATCGTTTCTAGTTTGCAGCAATAGTCTGGCCCCGGATTGTTTCACTCGCGTGAACTTGGATATTTGCTGAGCTTTAAGATCACGTGCCTTGGCCAAAAGCTCATTACGTAGGGCATTTAGTGAAGGAGGCAAATCAGTACATATTCTCATACCGCTTCCTTTAAGTTTGCCTACATTGCCCAATAGCATTTGCAAGTCCAAATTATTCGCACAAGAAATAAGAATAGGCGATACTCCAGCTTGTTTGTTGTTTCTAACTGTAATGGGGCTAACACTCTTTATGCGGTACACTTTTTAAGAGGAATATCTTTTTCAATCTCTAATTTCTCTTTGAATAAAGTCTCAATATTTTCGGTAAGAGATTGGCCTGATTTCTCTTTTTGGCAGGCCGTGAATAATTAAATTCAGCTGACGTAAATAATTTCGGAGACCACACTGCCTTTCCATGACGATAAATAAAAGTTCAAATAGGGATAAAATCCTTTTAATAGACTGTGTTTTTTATAACAGTGATAGAAATTCACAAAAATACCAGATATTTCGGTCACATATACAGTGACCGTCATCAGTAGTAAAACTGATGACGGTCACTGTATATGTGACCGAAATATCTGGTATTTTTGTGAATTTCTATCACTGTTATAAAAAACACTGTCTATTAAAAGGATTTTATCCCTATTTGAACTTTTATTTATCGTTCAGCTGACGATCTTTAACTTCTAGATCAAGCAACCTTTTTTCGAGTTTCACACGCTCAGCTAGATGGCTTTCAATAGAAGATCGTAGTTCAACTATTTCAGCATCTTTATCTGCTAAGCTTTGCCTGAGTGACTGTATGTCGGACATAACTGTATCGAGCTTTGAAGACACTCCAGCCTTGTGTGCTTTGATCGAAGATTGATCATTAGAAATTGAAATCAGGCGTTCCTTCAAGTCCTTAATTGCTTTTTTCAAACGATGATTGGGTTACCGCCATTGTTGATTAATTTTGCTATAATAGCTGCTCATGAGAAAATCTAGCTTAGAAAAACATAAACGAAGACTTACACGCAAGGGGGGCAATATTAAACCCCCCACTTTTCCAAAAAAAAATAAAGCTGTAATTTAACTTCAATTGGCAATATTCCTTAGGCTTGTAGTCAGCACGCCAGCAAACCAGTCATACGACTGGATAAAGCTGTATATTTGAAGTAATTGTAAGCAAAGCATAAGTGCAAAAATGAAAAGTGAAAGAAAAAGGGATACCACCAGATGGCTAATTTGACAGTGTATATATATACAAATCTTTAAATTAGCCAACCGGCCGACCAGTATTTTAAGCCTAGGAGTCCAGCTGGATTAAGGAAACATATTAAGAAAACAATTCTTACTTCATAATATGCAGAATAATCCTAGTTAACATGTTTTACTCAGGGGGGGGGGAGCCTTTATCTTCACTTATTTACTTGTTTTTCCAGTTTTTCTAAGAAATTCATGAATTTCTTAGAACCTATATATTCACAGAATATATACCCCCACCCCCCTAATGTGCAAATATATGCCTAGAATTGCATCCTCGATCTAAATATTACATACATTTGCGTCACAAATGAACTTTACTCCCATATTAGCCATGTGGTGGATGTCCAAAGAAAAAAGGCAAAACTGTAGAGACGAAAAAGAATAAGAATGTAGATAGTTAAAAATCAACTTTTTTTTATAATAGTCTATAGTGTGCTTCTTGGGTGGGTGTAAAGAGGGAGGCTGTAAATAGATTGAGAGGGAGGCGGAGAGTAGGGTCTGGATTTGACTCTACTTGACTGTTTTTACTATATTTTTGGGGCTATGACGCTAAAAAGCTTGAGAAACAATGGCATGGATCATTGGTTCCCAGCCCTTTTACAGGTTTGTACCGTTTTGATTCCCATTTCAAAGGAGCAATCAAATATGGGAAATCTTCTCGAGCATTACAGTCTATGGATCGATCTAATAGAATCGTTTTGATATAAATTTTAAGAAGTTTATTTAAGTTTTGAAGAAGGTGTTTTTGCTCACCTGTAGTCAAAGGTGTATCCAGGATTTTTTTTTTTTGGGGGGGGGGTGTACGGAAAAAAAACTTGGAAGGCGCATCAAATTTTATGTATGGTTGATACGTTTTTACGAATCTGACAGAAATTTCCAGAAAAGAACCAGAAGAGACGAATTTCAAAAGTATGGAATGCAGGCGTGGAAAGCTCGTCTCTTTGTTTTTTTCTTTTTTACACTTTCTTTTTCTATTTTATAGCAGTGTGATAGTACATCTTAAAAATCTGTCTTCAAAATAGTCGTTAAAAGGGATTGAACTATGTAACTATTTTTGAGATTGACGATAGTGCAACTATTTTTGAGATTGACGCAATACTGTTGCACCATCTTGAGGATTTTTTTTTTCGCTTTGATATTTATTTTTTCCCTATGTTTTCCTTTTCTCGTGTTATTTTACGCTCTGATCCCGTGTTAAAATACTGGAGTTAATAATGTATTTTTAAATTTAATATCTGGTTTGTAGGTTCACGAGGACCTGGTTGACGTTCAATCTTCTATCCAAGTTCAACAGCCAGTTATTGATCAACTGAATGATGACATGCAAACCACCCGTAGACTTGTGGAAAAGTCTAGAGTCGGCCTACAATCTGCAAGAGCCACTCTCAAACGTCATCCGGATGTTGATCGTTTAGAAGCAGACGTGAGTCAAGTTACAGTACGCTGGGCAAACGTCTGTTCACAAGTTGCTGAGCGCCTTCAGAGTGTTGAGGTGGCTGGTGAACTTTTAGATAAGTACAACGTGCAGGCTCAAAACAATAGGGAATGGTTGAATGGTATTGAACAGCAAGTTGTTAATGGCTATGCTGGGGTAAGTTTAGCAGATCATTTTTAATCAAACTTTTTAATAAAAAGCTGCAGGCACTCAGCCTGTTCTCTGTGTCTGAAGGGGGAACGACCCTGGATAAGAACTTGAAAAACAAACTTTGTGCGGTGCTGTGCACCTAATGGAACCTGACTCATTCTGGGGGCTATTTCATCAAAATTTATCTGTTGAATCTTTTGGCAATATTTCTAAGTCTGCGTAAGATCGAGCCATTAAAGACAGGAATTAAAGGCAGTATTTAGTGATATAACCTATACAATGGAGAACTTTCCAGTTGACGATTTACTTTATTCTCCCGAAGCTAGCAAAGATCACCATCTAGTAGTGTCTAGGGTTAACTTAAAGCTGAAATTTTGGAAGGGTGACTACCTTCTGGAAAGCTATAATAATAATAATAATTTATTTATTACCCGCTATAAAAAAGAAGCGGAGTACATCAAGAACAAAAAAAAAACAAAAAACAAAAAAAAACAACAAAAAAGCAAACTCGCACACTTAACAATTATTTACATAAAACGACGTAAATTATGGTGCGCAGTAAGACCTGCAGACAACGACAGCTTTCCCGCAAGCACAGTCACTTTTTCCCGTAAATCAGGGAGGCCGAATCGCGATATTAGATGCCTGTTACGGAACCACGGAGGGAGGCACAAAAGGTACCGAGAAAATTTAAAATAATAAGTCCGGATAGAATTCAGATCTTTAGGCTTCAGAATTGGAAGAAAACCAGATTAAAAAAGAATAGAATGATCGCAAAATGAAGAATATAATTTCCCAAGCACTTTTTTATTGTACCTCCCTCTATTTGCAACAATTTTTGAATATCCTATCTGATTTTTTTTTTTTTTTTTTTTTGCATTAGAAACTGTCAGAGCCCGAAGTGTTTTGAGATTATTAGTAATGTAAAGACCAAGCCACCGAAAAGAAGAGACACAGGGAATAGAGAAAAAAACACAATTAAGAGGGAGACTCGCACTCGAATTAAATGAAATATATTCGCACTTATCAACGTTCAACATAAACCCAATCCGTCTGAACTGGTCTGAGATCCAGCTGACAGAATGTGAGAGTGCAGCCCTAGAACGACTGACAAGGAGAACATCGTCCGCATAAGCAAGATACGAGACATCAATTCCATCAGAAATGAAAGTCGAAGGCAAGGATAAAAGAGTAGGAGCAATACATAACTTAAAAATAGTTGGAGAAAGCACACCACCTTGACGGACCCCACGCCGAAGAAACACCTTTGAATCAGAAGCTACTCCATTACATTTTACCCGAATAAAAGAGTTCGAATACCAGTACCGTAACAAAACAACAATAGAAAGGTTAATATTGTTGGAAAAAAGTGAGTAGAGTGCATGTGAGTGGACTATACTATCGAAAGCTTTCGAAAGATCAAGAGCACAGATATGAAGGGGAGATTTATCATTAACAGATTGCAACAGGAGGGAAGCTAGAACACGATGGGCGTGCTGACATCCCAGCCTTTTTTGAAAGCCAAATTGGTTTTCACCAAAATTAACATTTTCTGAAATGAAAGGGAGAAGAATATATTCAAAAACTTTGCTAAGAGTGCACGAAACAGTAATTAGTCGATAAGAACTACACTCTGAAGAAGTTTTTCCACGCTTCAAAACCGAGGTGACTGTGCCACAGAGAAAACTGTCGGGAACCATAGAAGTAGATAAACACATCTGAAACAGTAGCTGAAGATGATCTATCAAAGTTGGGCAAACTACTTTTAGATGATAAGACGAAATTCCGTCTTGATCAACAGAGCTAGATTGCATATTCTTAATAGCTTGACCAATATCAACAGTAGAAACTGGTAATACATTACTCTGAGAAATATGATTAGGCAAACACGACTCAAGAAGGTTACTAAAATGATGTTGGTAGACTCCAGGATGAGAATTTGAGAGAAACTTTACAGTTGAAGGGTAAACCGGAGAGTTTAAAATTTTACAATGCAGAAGATGAATGGAATAATTTGTAAAATGATGATGACGATGACGATAATGCTCATTTAAAAACAACGTGATGTCGATTCATGTCTTCTGACTCCAAGGTTGTTTATTGAAAATAATTGTGTTTTCAATTTTCAATTTTTCCTTTTCCCTGATGTTTGTCCCTTTATATTTCTTGACTAGTGGCGTACTGGGCGCTCCTAATAAGTCTCGTACCAGAAATGCGTATTAAAAAAATAATAATAAACTTTTCATGTTTTAAGACTCTGAGATTGGTTTTAGGACCAGATTTTAAACAATTTTAGAAATAACTACATTCAATTGTATAATTGTACCTGTTACCAGGAAATATTTGAGGAAGGAGAAAAAAACGAATCTATTTGTGTTTAAAGACCCTGATGTTGTTTGACCCTTGAGACCCTGTGTTTAAAGACCCTGAGGTTGACCCTACCAGGAAATATTTGAGGAAGGAGAAAAAAAACGAATCTATTTGTGTTTAAAGACCCTGAGGTTGTTTTTCAAACAAATAATAAATTTTGGGCAATTTTAGAATAATAACATTACGCCACCTTTTTCAGTATATGTTATTCTTTTTCCTACTGTATTTTTCTTTGTATTCTTGGACTAATGGGATTATGGGTGCTCCTGATAGGCCAGGTGGCACGAGATAAAAAGAAAAAAAAAAAAAAAAAGAAAAAAAAAGTGTATTTTCTGACTTTGAGGTTTGTTTTGAAGCGATCAATAAAAGCTTTAAAAATCTTGTGTTTAATTTCTCCTCTTATATTTTCCTTTAATAAGTTCGAATAAGTTCTTGTTATGTTTTATTTTCTTAATGCGAAATAAATGAAGAGACCCGATGTCTTTGTCGGGATCATTCATAAGCCTTTAAAACGTTTTGAAAATGTTTTTAACTCTTCTGCTTGGAACGTTTTTCGAATTCCACTTAGTGTCTGAGATATGGGCCGCAAGATATATAAAAAAAAAATCGGTTCATGCCTGTGGAATCTGAGAGATTTTTTTTTTTTTTTTTTTAAACAAACTATAAAATGTTGAAAACTTTATAGGATTGTCCTGCATGCTTCTCGGGCTAACTCCTGGTTGGGCGCAATGCTCTAACGCTTCTTGGGCCGGAGATCTTCATTTGTCCTCAGATATATCATTTAAACAGTGGCATTTATCCGTTATATCATGCTTCACGTCGCTGACCCTGCTTCAGTATCATATCACGTTTTACCATGCGTTTGAACCTCAAGTTTTTTTATCAGATAAAATGATTAACTATTTTTACGATTTTTTTCACAGGCCAGGGTGGATTTAAGTCATATTTGGGGTGGGATTTGCTTTAATTATCCTAAACCTCCTAATGTTTCGGGTTCTATTAGCTTTTCTTACACATACACCCACCCACCCCCTTTATACAGGTATTCTGCACTTTTTTTTTATTAATCCATTTTAGGAGCTTTTTAATGGTGCGATTGAGAGAAAACAGCACATTGAAGATATGAATGCTGCCGGAGGTCGTCTTCTGAGAGAGGCTAAGGTAAGACGTTGCATGTTACAGTCTGTGCAGTCCGTTATAGTCCGTGTATGACCATGCCCTTCCTGCTGTCAAAAGTACGAGCATATGATTTGCAGAGTTGTAGTTTTACAGTTTTAAAGTTAGGCCATCCAAAATCAGAATGTATTGTATAAATAAAAGAAGTTTTTGAGTAATTATCACAGCATCGTTGAAATAAATAGAGAATTGGCATTTGGACATTTGTTATATAGATAGCATATAAAAATACAAGCACATATCATCATATACCCCCCTTCCCCCACGAGGCTCTAATACTGGGAATGCAGAAAAAAAAGCAAAACAAGTAGAAAAAAAAGCGCACTCACTAAAAAGGGAAATGACAGTGTGCCACTCTCTACCCGCTGAAAACCAAACTGAAAACCAGTGGGTAGCTCACCGCTACCCGCTGAAAACCAAGCTGGAGCAAAGTGTCATGCCCAATAAGAAATACAACATATAATTCCAACTTCGCTTAGAGACATAAACCCTACGAGGGCTAAAAAAAACTGTGATCAAGAATGATTTTGCGATTCTTGTGAAGGGACCGAAGGAGTGATACTTTTTAGTGGACTTAAGCAGAGTCAGTAGTATGTTATGGTACCTTTTAGGGCATGTTGTGGGGATGGTGGACTAAAAAGGTATTTATTTGAACTAAATCATAAGAAGCTAAATGCATCGATGTTGTCAAAAAGGCGTATCTGCAATATTTCCGGAAACCGTTAAGGCTTTAAATTTAGACTTGGCTTTAAATTAGAGTCAGTGTACTATACTAGATATAGAAGATATTTAAACTTTTAGACAATATGACTTGTTGATGTAAGGGGAGGAGGGGGGTTGGTGGTAATACTGGGGGATATCTGAAACCTGCTGGGTATACAAACTTACTAAGAATAAGAATCTAGGGGTGGCCCAAAAACTAAAGGGACCAATAGATATTCTAGACTGAATTTTGAACAGGAGACACAGAAGGTGTCCAACCTGTTGCTAAATTATTAATTACATAGAAAAGATGGTGCCTATGGATATTTGAGCGAGATAAACTAGAGAGGAAATGGTTACCAATCAACTGGACAGCGCTTTGAAAAAATCAGTTTGGAAGTTAGAAGTATTTCTGTGTTTATGCATTACCTACAAACACTCCTTTTTTTTTCTGTATAGTAATGAACTCAGAAAAATATTTTACAATGTGATTTTTATTCATGATGATATTATCTATGTGGGAGCTCTTAAAATCTAATTGAGAAATTCAGATATGGAATGGGAATTCAGATTAATATCATTTATCACCATAACAATTTTAGATCGCTGAAAATAGGAGGGACATTCATCGGAAACGTTCTTCCGTGAACGACTTTAACCATAATTTGAAGACATACTGGAGTGCCATCTAAGCCATTAGTTTTGGAGTATAAAATCCACTGCACACAGAATTGGCTAAATTTTAGGTTTACCGAATTTGTTTTCGGTCTCGGAGGTTTTGCACAAATTGTGAGTTAATATTTTCGATTTTTTTGTTTTAACTACTCGGTACCTCCTACAATTTGTATTTCTTAAAGTTTAATTCGAAGAACATTGAAAAGTTCTAAATAGAACTCTGGTGTATTCAAGAGTCTTGTAAAAAGTTCTGTAACCTCCTTTGACCCCAACTGACAAGTTTCAATACTAGATTTATATGCTGTGGATGTACACATGCAGGTCCGTTTCTGTGGGGGGGGGGGGGGTCAGAGAATTTTTAATTGGAGGGAAGGGTGTCACACGATTCTTACAAGGAAGGGGTCGGGATACCAAAAAAGGTCTTTTTTAGCTACTATATTTCAATATTTAGTCGGAAGTGGGGGGGGGGGGGGGCTCATGAATCTCAGGGAGACTCCCTTGTCTCTCTTTGCGAACTCATGAAACGCTTTATCCAGCTAAAAAATTGAAATATTTATGTCGAAAATTTTGACTTTGGATGGTATAGCTTCCTGTTATGTCAATAAGATTAGCTACTAAGTTATTCAGCAATTTAGTTTAGTTGCCCCTCCCCCCCCCTAAACCTGTAATATATACTGAATCCGTTTTATCTATTTACCTTTTTTCCTTCTTTTAACTCTTTTCAAACCGCTTAAACTGTTAAAAAAAAGTTGAATTGCCAACCCCTCCCCCCCCCCCCCACCTTTCCACCAACAAAATACCCATCTCAACTTCAGAACCATAACATTTCATCAATTTTATAAAAATTTCATGTAGGATCCATCCTTTAATACTGTCCGCTGCTGATAGTGACTTAACTTCAGATTTTTTTTTTTTCTGTTCGTGAAACATTCCAAAAGACAAATAGGTTGATATACTTAAGAACTGAGCCACTCAGATGCCAAAAAACATCTGAATGTTCACTTGTTGATTAAACTAACTTGCCATGCCAAAATAGCCATGCCCATTAATTGTCTTGATATTGTCTAGTCATCGTATTTATTGGATTGATAAAATATTTGGTACAAGACAATCAAAATAAATAAATAAATTTTTCCGAAAGTCATACTTACTCCCGCCATTTTACCCGTGCCATTTAAACATTTTTGCCTCTCAATTACTCGGACTATATGTCTTCTCTTTTTTCTACAATTAGCCATGTCTTGATGCCTACTGCAAAACATTTGATTTTCAATTTAAATCAATCAATTCAATTCATTTTCGTTGATTCTGAATTGAAAATCCAGTATTTTGCAATAGGCATCAAGACTTGGCTAATTGTAGAAAAAAGCCAAGACATATACACCGAGTAATTGAGGGGCAAAAATGTTTAAGCGGCACGGGTAAATGGTGGGAGTATGACTTTCTTATTGGTTGACGAACTCAAAGATGGAACTGTTCAGATGGTCAGAAACTATTGCTTGAATTGACTTTAATTAATTAAATTGTTGAATTTATATTGCCTATTTTTAATCATATTATAAATTTATTGTCAAGGTATGGGACTTGTCAAGTTGATAAAATGTCTGTTGAAATTGGAAAAGGAATGTACATATAGTTGGTTTTATTTTAATGTACCGATAATCTAGTTATCGGTGGGGGAGGTGGAGAGGGAGAGAGAGGGGGGGGAGATAGAGAGAGAGAGAGTGCGTGTGTAAGAGAGAGAGAGAGA
Source organism: Artemia sinica (assembly GCA_027921565.1). Taxonomy (NCBI): domain Eukaryota; kingdom Metazoa; phylum Arthropoda; class Branchiopoda; order Anostraca; family Artemiidae; genus Artemia; species Artemia sinica. The sequence continues at coordinate 67,388,724 of CM051261.1, read as the reverse complement.
GAGAGGGGGAGAGAGAGAGATCATACCTGAATTCTGTTTTTTTTCCAGAGGCGAGTTCAATGAATGTGTTTTAAGTTCACCTTTTTTATGGGCTGTGTCAAATTGGCATTGAAAATTATTTGTCTTCTTACTTACATATTAGTTAAGTTAAAACATATAAGTATACTAAAATTATTTGTTGAAAATAATCAGTTAGCCCAAAAAGCAAAAAAAAAAAGTAATGTACACTTATGAGTCCTTTACGTTCCTCTTGCTAAACTAAGAAAGTGCAGAAAAGTACTAACTAAGAAAGTGCATTGTTCCGAAGAAGTGGACTTAAACCCATTTGGGACCGATTCGGCTCCTGAGTGGCTGAATTACTGACTGTAGATCTAAGGAAATGAATAGGCAAATAATTATCCATAACAAGTAAACGAATTTGTCTTCCTTAATATTAGGTGATATTTATTTCAAGATTAAAACGGGAGTAGTAAAGATTTATAGTGAGTGGCTGAATTACTGACTGTAGATCTAAGGAAATGAATAGGCAAATAATTATCCATAACAAGTAAACGAAGTGATATTTATTTTATTTAAACGGAGCTTGTAGTAAAGATTATAGTAAAAATTTATCGATCTTAATGTTTCTCAATTGCTCTTTTTCTTGTACTGGATTTTATTTTGAATTTTATTTTGTTAGGTCTGCATGTGCCTTTTGGTACTTTCTATTCTTTATACCTAGGGTCTATTCTATTTATATCTATCTAGGGCCTTTCTATTTCTTTCTCTCCCTTTTCTTATTCGAATGAGTGGATGAACGAGTGCCGTATTTTCAGATTTTCTTGAGAAACCATCAAGCAAGGTTGCTTTGAGAGCGTTGAGGTTGTATTGAGCAGATTGCTTTTTGCACAAATTTTTTTTGGGCACCGTTTTTTTCCTATTGATTGCCTTTTTATTTTCTATTTTTGTCTTAAGCCGAATGAGTGGATGAATAAATGCTTTACGTCTCAAAATTTTGGATTCGTTGATAGACCATCATGTACATGGTTGCTTTTTGGTCAATTGCTTTTTGATTTTGTTGCTTTTTGTGTTATTGTTTGCTTTTAAGTGTTGCTTATTTGCTTTATAATCAATGCTTGTCCCTTCGTTGCTTTTCTTTTCTTATCATTAACTTCGCAATATAATTTTTTGGTGTTCTAGAATTCTCTGTTTGTATATTTGCTACAATACATATTATATCACGCATGAATACAGGCATTTATTTTTGTTTAATTGATTTTGTTTGTAACCAAAAACTCGTTTAGAGGAATAAATTTGATTTTATTAGGCGGGCTCTATTTGCATTGAAACAACTTGGAGCTCCTTTACATGGTCAAATACCATTGAATTTGGTTTCTGTTGAAATGTTTTAAAGCGTTTTTGTTGGAAGTTCATGCGTTATGACGGTTCTCCGTTTTTGTTGAAATACTTGAATTTTGAAAAAAGCATTGAAATTCAAAGAAATCATCAGTAAGATCAGTAAGGAAACTAAAATGAAGTTGCATGAAAAAATATTTTTATTGGTTGAATCAGCTGTCGTTTTCAAAAATAAATGGCGTATTAAACGCATACAACAAATGTTGCGTCCAACAAGGCGTGTTGTCCTATAAAAATGGATCTGTTTGCGTTTTTAAAGCGTTTTTGTTGGAAGTTCATGCGTTATGACGGTTCTCCGTTTTTGTTGAAATGCTTGAATTTTGAAAAAACGCATTGAAATTCAAAGAAATCAACATGAATCAGTAAGAAATTCAAAAAGAAGCTGCATGAAAAAACCTTTTGTATTGGTTGAATCAACTGTCGTTTTCAAAAATAAATGGCGTATTAAACGCATACAACAAATGTTGCGTCCAACAAGGCGTGTTGTCCTATAAAAATGGATGTGTTTGCGTTTTAAAGCGTTTTTGTTGGAAGTTCTTGCGTTATGACGGTTCTCCGTTTTTGTTGAAATACTTGAATTTTGAAAAAAGCATTGAAATTCAAAGAAATCATCAGTAAGATCAGTAAGGAAACTAAAATGAAGTTGCATGAAAAATATTTTTATTGGTTGAATCAACTGTCGTTTCCAAAAATAAATGGCGTAGTAAACGCATACAACAAATGTTGCGTCCAAAAAGGCGTGTTGTCCTATAAAAATGGATCTGTTTGCGTTTTAAAGCGTTTTTGTTGGAAGTTCATGCGTTATGACGGTTCTCGTTTTTGTTGAAATGCTTGAATTTTGAAAAAAACGCATTGAAATTCAAAGAAATCATCATGAATCAGTAAGAAAATCAAAAAGAAGCTGCATGAAAAAACCTTTTGTATTGGTTGAATCAACTGTCGTTTCCAAAAATAAATGGCGTAGTAAACGCATACAACAAATGTTGCGTCCAAAAAGGCGTGTTGTCCTAAAAAGGCGTGTTGTGCCTGTTATAATAAAAATGGATGTGTTTGCGTTTTAAAGCGCTTTTGTTGGAAGTTCATGCGTTATGACGGTTCTCCGTTTTTTTGTTGAAATACTTGAATTTTGAAAGAAAGCATTGAAATTCAAAGAAATCATCATGAATCAGTAAGAAAATAAAAAGAAGCTGCATGAAAAAACCTTTTGTATTGGTTGAATCAACTGTCGTTTCCAAAAATAAATGGAGTAGTAAACGCATAAAAAAATGTTGCGTCCAAAAAGGTGTGTTGTCCTGAAGTTGCATGAAAAGACAATTTTATTGGCTGAATGAGCTGTCGTTTCCTAAAATAAATGATGTGTTAAAACGCTTGCAACAATCTTGCGTTCAAAAAGCCGTGTTGTCGTTTAAAAATCGATGTATGCGTTCTAAAGCTTTTTTTTTTGTCGCAAGTTCATGCGTTATGACGGTTATTCGTCTTTGTTGAAATGCTTGAATTTTGAAGAAAGCATTGGAATTCAAAGAAATCATCACGCATCAGTAAGAAAGTCAAAATGAAGTTGCATGAAAAAACTTTTTATTGGTTGAATCAGCTGTCGTTTCCTAAAATAAATGGTGTGTTTGAACGCTTACAACAGATCTTGCGTTCAAAAATTCGTGTTGTCGTGTAAAAATGGATGTTTTCGCGATTTAAAGCGTTTTTTGTGGTTGTTGCAAGGTTTGAAAACTTTGAAAACGCATTGAAATTCAAAGTATCCATCATGGATCAGCGATAAAATCTAAATCTAAACGACAAAGGTGTTGTCGTGTAAAAATGGTTGTGAGCGTTTTTTATTTTTTTCGGTCGCAATTTCAAGCATTATGACGGTTTTCCAGCTGTGTTTAAATACTTTATTTGAGCCAACGAAAAATGCATTTGAATTTAAAGAATTCATTAAGGCTGCTTAAAAACAATACAAGATTATGCATGAAGTTGGTATATTGGTAGAATGATTCATCATATCCAAACGAAATGGCTTAAGGACACCCTAGACGGTCAATCATTTTGATCGAAAGCTTCCGTCAATCAATTGATTAAAGCATGGTTGACCGTCTAGTAACCTGTTTGACGCTTGAGTCAAGCGTGATGGTGATTAATAGAAAGTTTGAATGACTCTGTCAGTTCCTAGACGGTCAATCATGCTTTAATCAATTGATTGACGGAAGCTTTTGATCAAAATGATTGACCGTCTAGGGTGTCCTTTATATTAAATATAAAATATATCCTGGGCTCTACAATTGCGATATGATGTAAAAATTGACCCTTTTTGTCTTTTACATCGTCTTTTTTCTATTTTTTTTTCCTCTGACTTCTCCTCATTATGATGGTTCTCCGGCTGCCTAAAAATACCCAGCTAAAGTGTTTGAAAAACGCCTTTTAATTCAAATAATTCGTCTAAGGTTAACAAGAAAAGCCAGAGAAATTTTCACAAAAAAAAATGTGCCGCCCAAACCCTGTTTCCCCAACTTTGCGGCAGCGGGAATTGAACCCCTCAACCCATACGGTCAATCAGAGCATCAATCCATTGTGTTACCAAAGGGAACATAGGAAGATTTAATGTGTGATAAATTTTATTCGTACTTATATTAATCATTGATTTGTTCTTTTAGTTTTTTTCTTCTTGTTCGATCATTATATGATATTAATCACTCTGGGTCTCCTCGCTGTAAATGCATCATCTGTAAATGAAAAGAAAGATTAATTATTTGCAACAGATATTTCATAATATAGTTGACAATAGTTGACAATTTTTAAACAGATATTATCATTTAATATATTGATTGACCAATAGTAGATTAATAATCGACATTATTTGTTATCCGTAATTAATATAGGTTTATAATAATAAAAATATAATAAAGCTAACCAATATATCTATTTATGTTTAAATTTGCTCTTAAATACCCCCGGGTAATAATATATCTAATTTATTCAATTAATAAATATAAACATTATATATAATATATATAAGTAATTAATCAAATATTAATTTATATAGTTGACCAATTATAGATATATACGGTACAATTTTTATCCGGTAATAAAGGTAAGTATATAATAACATAATTATAAATATTTTTAAGGTAACTTTTTAACCAAGGGACAGCTGTTTTGGACAATAAATTTATACTTTTTTCACTAGTTTTTTTTTTTTTTTTTTTTTTTTTTTTTTTTTTTTTTTTTTTTTTTTTTTTTTCAATGCTCAAACCTCCAGTTATTTACCCAATTGTTTTTTTTTATGTGGAAGATGTAACAGACAAGGTATGTAAGCAGAAGGGGGGGGGGGGGGTGACTCTTTACACTGAAATCCCAAGTTTGTCTTCAGAATTTTGTCCTTTTCATTTAACTACTGTTTGTTTGTTTGTTTGTTTGTTTGTTGTTTTTTTTTTTTTTTTTTTTTTTTTTTTTTTTTTTTTTTTTTTTTTTTTTTTTTTTTTTTTTTTAATTCGTCTCGATCAAAATGAATCACAGGATACTGAACTGTACCAAGCCCAGGTGCCTGTTTCTGCCTACACTAAATATCTGATGCTTATTCAACTAGCTCATCTTTTATTAATGCTACAAACTAGACTATTCTCACTTACTAACCCGCTTCTAACATCACTATTTCTTCCCTTCTGCTGCGTTGCCGCTTTCAACAGATTTTTGACAATTCGTCTATCGCATTATAAACAAAGTTTGGAGGAAATTCAGCCATCACTAGATGGTGTACTTAGTCCGCAGAAGAAACAAAGAGTTGACTCGTGTGCTGAATCAGTGAGCAAGATCTTGACGAAATTAATGGCAGATATAAAGGGCTTTTGGACAAATTGATGAAAAGGCTAGATGATGAATATGGAGAAAACTAGCCCAACGGTGAGTTAATTTTATATATTTATTCTATTTTTGAATTCTGTTGCATTCTGTTGTTTTTAAAAAGGGAAAAAAACCTTTTTTAGAACATTCATGGGAAGAAACTGCCCCCTCCATATATTTTAGAAAATACCTTTTTTATCTTAAAAAAAAAAAAAAAAAAAAAAAAAAAAAAAAAAAAAAAAAAAAAAAAAAAAAAAAAAAAAAAAAAAAAAAAAAAAAAAAAAAAAACGTTTCCCCTCCTCTACATTTTCATGAATTAGCGCTCTAATGGAGAGGCAAAAAAATTGCCTCCTCACACTTTTTGAAGAGAACATTTTTTTCTCTTCAGTGATAAAATTGACGAAAAACTCTTGCCCCCTCCTCTACATTTTCATGAATTAGCGCCCCTGTTATACATCCCATTTTTTGTTAATGGCTTGAAATTAAACAAAATTTATTTAATTGAACAAAATTTGGATAAATCGATATTCAGGGACAATGAAAGAAAATGATGATTTCTGTGGCAAAAAAAAAAGAATAAAAAAATCACGAGCTCCCTAACAAGAATGTTAGGGACATTTATTTAACATTAATGGCATATTTTTTTTTATTATTTTCGAGTCTAGGACACAAACAACTGTGCATTGAATGAATTAGAAATTGAATTGTATATTTAACAAATGATAAGTTGCCAAACTCATAATGGGGAGGCAAAAAAGTTGCCTCTCCGCATATTTTGAAGAATACAATTTTTTTTTTATCTTCAGTAAAAAATATTGCCGAACAATACTTGCTCCTCCTTGACATGTTCATGAATTGGCGCCCCTGTTACACATCTCATTTTTGTAATTAATCCTGACTGCATTCCATTCAATACTGCTTATTTGGTTCACATATTATATTTAATTTTAAAAATTAAATATAATTTTTTATAATTTTATAATTTAGTTTTCCTTCCAGTGTCCAACCGAAAGTTTGATGCTTTTATTACAGCTATACATTGTTCGGGGGGGGGGGGGGGAGTATAATGGGTATTAATTCACATGGCGGCATTGGAGTAGAATCTGGTTAGCTTTCTGGTAGCTGGAATATGGTAGTAAGTAAAAACCCTTGGAGGAAAGTTGTTTTCGTCTGTTGGCGTTTAGCTTAAAACTAGTTTAGCTGATTATATCATATTACAATATTTCATTAGTTGTGAATCATATCTTCTTTTCACTTATAAGCTTAGGGTAAATTTAACATTGGATTTGTGACTTGAGTATCTCAATCTCAGATCTCAATGTTTCAGATCTCAATTACCGTTTAAAATGATTGATTATTTGTTTATTACCTTCAGTTTAAAATACAAGGTAAACACAAATATAGCGTCTGAAGTTGTTATCAAAGGCGGCTAACATTGTGGTCTCTTCTGCACTTGTAGTAATACGAATTGCTTGTAATTTAATATTTTCCGATGAAAATTAATCATCATTATTGACATTTGAGTTTTGGAACATGCCCGTAGTAAACTAGTACATTCCAGAGAAAGAAGAAAACGTCACCGAGAGTCATCTACTTAAATTTGTAAAATAAATTGGAAATCAGCTATTTCTTCATTGTAGATGGGGCGTCGCTCGTCGTTTCAAGAGATTATTTGATGGAAGTGGCGAGAATACCCTAGAGAATTATTCTATTGACATCCCTATTCGAACTTTTATTTATCCTTGATGGAAATGAGAGAGAAAGGTGCGGGAGGGAGGAATCGTATTGCATCAGTTATTTTACAAAAATTAAAATATCAAAATAGTGTAAAAATGCACAGTACGGTCAGGAAATAGGTTGCAAATTATAGATTAATCATCATTATTTACATTTGAGTTTTGGAACATGCCCGTAGTAACCTAGTACATTCCAGAGAAAGAAGAAAACGTCACCGAGAGTCAACTACTTAAATTTGTAAAATAAATTGGAAATCAGCCCTTCCTTCATTGTAGCATTTACTTATCCAAGTATATAAAAAATATTAAGTCCACAAGTTCATGAGGACTCCTCTGCGTATTTTTGCCTGACTGGTTTGTGGTTTTTGAAGATCAAGGACCATTCAAAGATGGTCCGTTCGGAAAATGAACGGAAATATTCCGTTCTTGAAACTTTAATTTTCGGGAAAACAGGGATATATATCTTTTTTTCAGGGAAACAGGGGTATATTTTCAGGAAAAAGGAAATTTTTAGGCGTTTAGTTTAGAAGATTCATCAAATATTGGATAAAAACAGAAATTTTTTTTAAAAATGGAAGCAAGAGGGGAAAATATTTCCTCTTGATCTTCCAAAAGAACCTTCGAGTTTGGTGTTATTTCTCATAAGTTTAAATGTATACGAGAAGAAACTAGGAAGTAATTCGAGGTCTCTTATTCTAGTTTTAATACGCCACTGAAATTGCATTTTGTTGTTGTTCAATTTTTTCTGCATCTTTTAGCATATTTGGTCATGAAAGTATCAGTTCAGTAATTAGACTTCATGTTCAAATTTATTGCTAGAGCTATAGAACTGGTTTTAGTTTTTTGTGCATTTGCTAAATTGTTCAGTTGAGAATGAATGTTATATTATACAGACTTTTTTTGGATTAGGCAACATTGGTAACAACAGTTTTCGTGCTGGTATAATTTATCTTTTATTTTATAATATTAAACATTAAAAATTAAACAAAATGAAATTTAAATTTTTTAATTTTAACTATTTTAATAGGCAAATGACTGTTAATTCAGTTAATTGAATCAGTATAATCAATTGATTCAGTTAATTGCTTAGTCGAGAGTGAATTCTGTATTACAAAGACTTGGTTTAGGTTAGGAAACATTGGTAGTATGGTTTAGTTTGTTATTGTTTTTTTTTTTACACGAATTCGCAATCCGAATTTTTCCACTGGTCACAGTCATTTATTTAAAATTTTACAGTTTTGCTTAAAACGCCTATTTACTTTTTCTCCGATGCACAAATAGTAAAAAAAACAGGATCTTTGAACCAAATCAATGTGGCATGTTAAGAAAAGAAAAGATATATAATCATTTTTTGATTTTATTACCCTGCTGTGAAAGGTTTTCTTTTTTGTAAATGCATTTTTGGTACTTTAAAAATGCTTTGTTTCAAATATCAAAAATATATTAAAATACTTAATATTGATCTTTTTTATGTTTAATGACTAATATAAAACAATATAAAACTTGAATATTAATGAATGAATATTAATAATTTAAATACTAATAAAATAAAACCTCGGTTCAGTTTGGGTTCAACTTTCAGCTTTATAGTTTGAGTAAAGTCTGGCAGATTTTGCGTGGTCAACCCTAAGTTGCTTGTATTTTTTGCTTATTTGGTAATGAAATCATTAGTTTAGGTAATTGAACGGTTTTATGTTCAAATTTATTGCCATTTCGTGGTTACATTTCCTTTTTTGTAGGTTTCTTGAAGTGTCTAATGAAGAGTTAATGTTGGACAATTTAACTTAGTTCTGTTTGGGTAATTTTTATAATTAACTGCTTTTCAAAAGACATAAATCTTATTTCTCCTGTAATTCCCAACCGCTCATTTGGTTTCTCCATTCTTAGGATGAAAGTTAGGTTCAACTGTTTTTGGTATGCTGATATGGAACTTTTAAACGTTTTGGAAAACATTAGTTTTAAAGAAGTTGACTATTTGCCATGAAATTTTCATGAAAATTAACAAGGATACTGCTTATATTAAAGTTAGAAAGAGTTTGTCAGGTCCAACTGCTTATTCAGGGGTGATAGAGAACTATAAAGGACACAGAACAAGGAATTTTTTTTTCGTTGTTTATTTGGCTGTTTTGGTCTTTTATTTGGTTATTTGGTAATTATTTGGTTGTTTAAATTAGTAAAGTAAGAATACAACCAAGAGCGTGTTCAGGATTTTTGTTCAATGGGGGGGGGGGTTACAATTTTTTAACGCATGAATAACTTGTTTATATGCATTCTTGTGACGTTTTTGTGAGTCAGGTATTTTTTTTTGGGGGGGAGGGGGTTCAAACCCGGTAACTTCCCTGCATGTGGCCTTTAACACCACCATATAAGTTTCAAAAATTGAGACAAATTTGGAATTCAATTTTAATGAAAAAAAGCTCCATTTGCAGCATTGGTAGCGGCGGGTTGCCAGATATAAAAAAAGAAACTCGGGGGAAAAATCGCAAAAAATAAGCTAAAGCCACATGGTACTAAACAGCTTCACAAGGTGTACCTTTCCTTTCAAGATGTAGTTTTCTTTGATCATCAACATATTGTTAATGTGTGAATTTTTATAGACGAAAAGTGTTGTCAAATTTTACGAATAAGTTTTGCTTATATATTTTCCCTGTTCAGGGTGACAAAGCTGACGTAAACGTGATACTGCCCTGAAAACTTTATTATTTTGAAATAACCAAAAGAAAATCTTAAAAAAAAAATTGCCGTTTTCAGGTATGAACATACCGAAGATGTATACATGAAAAAATGTTTTTATCTTAGTGCCCTTATGTTTAGGCACTTACCATGAAATTGTCGAGAAAAGTAACAAATAGTGTTGCTTATACCAAAGCAACAAAGAGCAAGTTAGGTCCAACCACTTCGTGTGTGCTGATACGAAACTTCCAACGTTCGACAAAATGTTAGTTCTACAAAAGCTAATATTTTTTGGAAACGGGCATCTTACTCAATGAAACCGCCGAAAATTAACACAAGAGTTCTCCCATCACAAAAGTGAGCAAGAGTAAGCTGGGTTTTCTATAGAACTTTAAACGGCAAGATTTTGACCATATTGTACCAACCTGGTCAAAACTTTTAGAATTGTATTTCCTTTTTTTTTTGCTTTTTGAGTATAAATAATATTGGGATATTTGAGGACGAGTCTATCCTATTGAGGAAAAATCATTATATTTATTTTTTCCCTTTGGAGAATAAGTTTTGTTGTTAGGGGGTTTTCATTTTTCGCATAAAGCTTAAGGAAGCTCAAATACTGAAATATTGTGAATGGCTCAAATTAAGCCAGTAAATATACAGTACTAGCTATCGCCATTAAATAAAAGTGTACGTTAAAAAAAAAGTACGTTATGGGGTTGACGAAACTAGTCATTGGTTGCCATATCACGATAGGCAATGCCAGTCAACCAAATTTGCTGGAATCGCATCAGTCTATAGCCGGTGAAAGAATTGCTAAAGCCCGATTCCGCCAATCAGATTTTTAAGAGTTTTTATGATTAACTAAAAAATTTTTTAAACACATTCGGATTGGGTCAAATTTGTGCTAGCGAAATCTCGATATTGTAAAGTACCATCGGGAACGGGGTTTAATATAGGTGTAGTTGGATTCGAAGTCGAAGTTCTCATTAGTGGTGGAATTTCTGAACTAATTAATTTGCATCTTTCAAATCATACCGTGATATTTTATTTTCATTTCTTCAAACAAAATATTACTGATAGATTTCAACTTACAAGTTCATATATTTCTCTCGTTTACTTTTGGAAGTTAACGTTTAATTCGATATTGTCATTATTTTGTAATAACTTATTTGTACTTCCAGACTAGTAAACATAATCATTATTATGCTAATAATATAATGTTCACTTTCGCTGGGGCGTTGTCACATTAATCAAACTCAATCCAAATCTTCACTTTCATAAATATCTGCAGTTTTATTTAAATCCATGTAAGGAACCTTGTGGAAAGTACCTTGGGAAGGTTGTGAATGTGATTATTCATGTGTAGATTTACTGTACCTGTAGATTCGTTTTTTTACAGTAGATTATCTGTAGATTACTATAGATCTGATAGATTACTCGGGTTGTACTCATGATTGCTCAAGGAATGCCCCTGCCACTGACAAGATGTATTTTATACATTTGTGTATGTCTATATTTCTGTATGTGAGCTTTATTGAGAACAAGACAGGAAACCGATTTGAGGAGAAGCTACAATTCTCGTGGCGAGAAAGCCCACGGAAGGGATGTTTTTTTACAGGAAACTGGACTATTTTTGGCCAAATTAGCTGTCTTCATTTTTCAACCGCCAGATTCAAACACCCCCTGAATGACTGTAGTTTACATTTAAAATGTACGAATCTTCTGATCCAAAAAAATTGTTTTCGTTTTTCTTGTGAGGAAGAGTATCACACATTTTACTTATTTTACTTTATTGCTTTATTAATAAACACGATTATAAAACTTCGCAATTTACAACTACTGCACTAATGAAAAAACCTAAGTTTTTGCTGGCGTGCAGTAAAACCGCTAGCCATATACTAAACACACGAACAAACAACAACTAGATAAACTATAAAATGGGGGAAAAAAGCAAACCAAAACTCCTTCATATTATCAAATCCAATTTAACTTCTACCTCCTGACCTCCCGACCCCAGGACCTCCATCCACCCGTTCTTCCCTACCATCTCCATTCACCCTACCACCTCATCCACCCATTCCTTCCTACCACTCCCATCCACATGTTACTCCCTGCCACCCCAACCACCTAAACCTCCCAACCACCCCCTTCGTCATTAAAAAATATATAAATAATATTAATAATAATAAATTAAATTCACACATTTATTAACCATTTTTTAATAAATATTGTTTTATATTTCTCTCAAAATCCAAAGATGTTCAGCCGTCCTAATGCTTGCTGGTAAAGAATTCCAAACATTAGGCTATTGTTCGGTAATTTCGCAATGAGACTGCAGGGGTAAGAGTAATGAAGTGCTTTAAAATTCAAAACTATCAAATGCATAGTACTGTGGAATTGTATAAAGAAAGGTTTGTCAGGTCTCATACCGAAGACATGAAATTGCTATTTTATATTGGCAGTTCAGTGAGAGTGGGGACGTACCCTTATATGATTTTCCAGGACGAAGAAAATAGCCAAAAAACAACATAATATCTATAAATAAAATGGATGACGGCAATCATGCCTTCGTTATTAAGAGGCTAGTTAAAGCATCATCATTGTACCAGATGGCTGAATTATTTTATGATTACATGAGACATTGCAACTGTGTTGCCCTTTGCCATATACTATGCCACCACGACGTGTATATTATAGTAGGATTCTACAAGGAAGATGGACATTAAACTGTTATTTCGTGACAATTTAATGAAAATGGAGACGCACCCTTACATGGTTGTCCATGACCAAGGAAACAGCTGAAAATCCACATAATGTCTATAAGAAAAATAGACAAGGATAGGCCAGGCTATCATTAATAAGAGGTCAGATGTCAGGTGGTTGAATTTTTGCATGATTACACTACACATTGCAACCATTTGGCATTTTACCATATACTATGCCACTACAAAATATATGATATTGCGGAATTGTACAGACAGGTTACCATGCCTAAGACCATGGTATTAAATTGTCATGCTTTGGCAGTTTAATGAGCTTGCGGAAATAACCAAGACATTGCAAATTTGTTGCCCTTTGCCATACTCTATGCCACTACGACATACATGGTATTGCGGAATTTTACAGACAGCTCGTCATGCATAAGACCATGGGCTAAGACAAATATCTGAGAATGGGGACGCACTCTTATATGGTTGTCCATGACCAAGGAAACAGCTGAAAATCCACATAATGTCTATAAGAAAAATAGACAAGGATAGGCCAGGCTATCATTAATAAGAGGTCAGTGGCAGTGCTGTATCAGATGGTTGAATTTTTGCATGATTACACTACACATTGCAACCATTTGGCACTTTACCATATACTATGCCACTACTACATATATGGTATTGCGGAATTGTACAGACAGGTTGCCATGCCTAAGACCATGGCATTAAATTGTCATGTTTTGGCAGTTTGATGAGCTTGGGGACATAAGCAGGACATTGCAAACATGCGGCCCTATGCCATACTCTATGCCACTACGACATATATGGTATTGTGGAATTGTACAGACAGGTCGTCATGCCTAAGACCATGGGCATCAAACTGCCATATTTTGGCAGTTTGATGAGCTCGGGCACATACCAACACATTGCAACTGTGTTGCCTTTTGCCATACTCTATGCCACTACGACTTATATAGTATCGTGGAATTGTTTGTAAACCACACAAGGGGCTAATTGTTGGTCATATTTTAAGTCAGCGGACTAAGATCTGTTGTATATTTTAATGTCTTACCTATGGGCGTTAGCTTTGTTTCTTGTTATTTGTCGGGCCACACCCCCTGATAAAATAAAATTCAAGTCATCAATTAAGTATTCTATGCATAAATTAAAGTAAACTTAAAGGTAAAAAGGTAGTAAGTAGATGATTCAGGAGGTGATGAACATAAATGGCGATCTTGAACGTACTTGATATTGGTTTTTTGTTTTCATTTGCTATGTTACTTAAATATCTTAGTGATTAGCTTGTTTCTTCATGGAGCGTAAACCTGTCCCGTGAAATTGCAGCACTTTCAAGTGTAAATCGCTATTCTAAATATGGACGACAATTATCTTGGACGTTTTTATTTGTCTTCTAATCGTGAGGAATCTGTAATGAAACACATAAAGAGTATACGTGTCCCTATTATCAAGTTTATGTACACAGCACACACAGCTGGCCAGACACGTTCGGATGATCTGTTTTTGGGGGAGGGGCATTAAAAAAAATGATGACGATTCAAATAAGAAGTGCCCAGGAGTTCAAGAAAATTTAGGATTTTGAGGGGTGTAGGCCCATGACCCCCGTCCCCCATATACATTGCCTCGTGTCCCGTACATGAAATCCTTGAACATGCCCCCATAACTGGTGTGTGTAAAATACAGTCTAGCACCAAACTTCATAGCACCTAAGTTCAAAAGTTTCTTTGGGGGAAGTTTAAGAGCCTATATGCGAAAGGGAGGAGGAGGAATTACGAATAAGAAATATTAAGTATATTTTACGGAATTTTTTTTTTGGAGATGTTTCATTTTATTTTATCTGCCAAAATAAAAAAAAATGACATATTTTTATTTTTGCCACTGATTGCTCATTAATTAATCATTGGTTAATCATTGATTAATGATTGGTTGACGCCTTGTTCTTTCTTCTAATTATTTGTGGAGTTTGAAGGAAAAAATAGAATAAAAAAGGCTAGTCTGGTTTAAATTGGGACAAACAGAGAAGCTGATGTTATTCTGTACCAAAAGATAGGTTTCAACGAAAAATATGTACAAGACGAAGAAAAGCCTATATCTTTAATTGGCCACTGCATCTTTAACAAGTTCACTAATTTTGTTTAATCTTCTAATCATTGGGGATGGGAGTGGTGGTTTGGTCTGTAGAGCCGTCTGCTAGAGATGGTTTAGACTCCCTTCTTCGCTCGAAGAACTTTAAAGTGTTATTCTTAACTATTTAATTTCTAACCTTAGTTTTTTTTTTAATTCGATTCTGCTAAAATTGAGGATCAGGCCCCCCCCCCCCTCCCCCTCCGTACCGAAAAAAAATGATTTAAACGCATCTATACTTGCTGCCTTATTAACTTACTACTTCAAATTCATAACATTAACTTGCTGCTGTTTCATTTTTAGCATTAAATATAGGATTTTTTCAGTCTCGATGTAGTGGTGCCAAATTGGGGGGGGATTTCCCCCTCCCATTCTGGTTTTTCGTGCCCCAGGTTTTGAAAAATATTTGTTATGTATTTTCATTGAAAAACACCCTTTTTGTGGTATTTTCATTTGAAAGAAACGTAAAAAAACAATATTGCCCCCCCCCTCCAGATTTAGAAAAATATAGTTACTTGTTTAGAATCCAGTAAACACGCGATAAGTGAAGTTTCGGTAATGCCAATGAAAATAAAACAGAATAGGATGAAAATATAATAGTTCAGAAACAAATTTGGTCTATATATTTGCACGGGTAAAGCATAGCATATATTAAATACGTAACCTAACCTAGGTACCTTTTTTGCCCCTTCAACCCCAAAAAAACTAAAGTTTAAATCTTTGTCACGGAGTGAGCAATTACTCGCTATGCAGCGTAAACCTGTTTTTCATATAGCATCTTTGACATTTTAATGGGGTCTTTCCCGCGTGTTTACTGGATTCTTAACAAGTACCAAAACCTATTTACTCCTCCTGCCAATAGTATTGTGAATTGGTGCCTCTGAGTTGTGATCTTTCGCTGATTATACTGACGGAATTCATGCTTATTTTACGTTTGAGATTACATATTCTTGCGATAAAAAGTCCTTCTGTGAATTCTTCAGTAAAGAGGTGGAATATATGGCTAGTTAAATTTGTAGCAGATAAACTTAAAAAAAGGTCCCTAATTTGTTATCCACGTTTATTTGATAATTAGTAGTTCTTATTAAAGCCAGGATTTCTCCCGTGACTTAGCCGACTAGAAAGTTTAAAGAATTTTATGTATTCAGTCTTATAACTGATGTACTATTATAATAATGGAATAGTACGAAAGATCTTAGTAACAAATATTATGGAATTGACCCATTTTATGGAACACCATGGCAAAAAAAGGGAATAATATGTAGACCTATATGGTTCTTACCTTTTGCCGAATACAGTGGCGGTTCTGGCCTTTTTTGTATCCAGGGCAAAATTTTGACCAGCATTCTCTCCCCTGTTTCCCACAGATTTTCAAGCCAAATTTATCAAATTTTTCAATTATATAAATTGGACTTTTCCTTCTTTAGCCTCTTGCTGAATCTTTTAATTATCTCGTCCCAATTGCTTGCTTCTATTTCTTCACGTTCTATGCTTTTAAAACTTTGCGCCCCACAAATTCTGTGCCCGGGACAAGTGCCTCCTCTGTCTCCCCCCCTCCCTAAAACCGCCTCTGGCCGAATATACTGATGAAAATCATATTTGTTTTACATTCGCGACTAAAACTCGCCCTGTAGACTCTTTAGTGAAGAGGCGGAACGCAAGTCTAATTGAATCTGTAACAAAACAGATAAACAATCGTTGAATAGATATCAGCTGGAGGTATGTCCACTCTTAATTCGTAACACCCTTGCCCTCGCCATATGAGGAGAAGTGTTTTAGCGTTAAAACACGTTGGACTAGTTTTGCTATATTTGGAAGTGGAATGAATCATTTAAATGCAATCTCGCCGCTACAAAATGGCTCTTCTCTTCTAGATTTGAGTGAATTATTAGTTGCAATGAATAAAATTGCCGCTGCGGGTACTTAACATTGGGTAGTTACGTACACAGATGTGACTAACAGTACATGGGGGCGCAATAACTGCGAGAGTAGACTCAGCGAGCACGTCTGTCATACACGAAGAGACACGAGTTGGAGTTATTTTATTTACCTTTTTTTTCCAAGTTTAAGTTCAATGGGTTTATTATCAAAAAATACATTACACCTAATAACAACACGCAGTCCATTCCTGGACGCCGAGATCCTCAATCGCTACCTTTTAAACATAATACGCAGCGTAGTTTATTTTCCAACATAACTGCCAATTATCCTTCTGTCCTTTGACCCAGGGGAAACCGCTTTATCATTATACTAAAACAAAATAAAATTTTAACTTTATTTTCTTCCATTTATATTCAATACATTAAATTTTTTTTTGTTACCATTAAACTAATCAGTGCTAATAAACGATTTTTTATTCTTCTTTTAAATGACGCGAGGGAGCTCCTACCTCTCGGTTCTTCTGGGAACAGGGTCTATGAGCTTGTACAAGTTATATTCGGAGCAAAATCCGATCGTTCAGACGGGGTGAAGGGTATTTGCGGGTTTGATGATGATCGGGTATTTACATAATGCTGGTTCGAGATTGATCGAAATAATATTTTAAATGCCGACGGGAGTTCACCAGCTAGAAACTTGGATATACAGGTCAAGCATGGCTGATACTACTCTTCACTTTTTCCAAATAATTTCAAAAATCGTTTATGAATCGAATTGAGCTTCTGCAGGTGATGTTTAAAAGTCGATCGTCAGATCATTGCACAGTATTGTAAATGGGGTTTGATAAAAGCGTTGTATAGCAGGATTCCTGCGCCAACGTGTTCTTTAGTTTTTTTATTATTCCAAGATTCCGGGATATCTTCAAATCTACTGCTTGAACGTGTTGCAGGAATGACAGGCTCTCATCAAGCAGGACTCTCAGGTATTTTGTAAAACGCTTTTCTGGCCGACTGGTCAAACCTCTGGACGCTTCGATACCACAGATCTCCGGATGGGCACTTTCGACTCGACAAAAAAATAAAACGCAAGATTTATCGACGTTAATCACAAGTCGGTTAGAATCCATCCAGAGATACGTCTCCTTGAGAACAACCCTAAACTTTAAAATGAGCGCTGTTTTATCCCTTTCACAGCAGCCTAGTGTGGTATTATCTGCAAAATCCACAAGCTCATCATCATCTACAGGCTGAAAAGAAGTTTCGTCATGACATAGCTTACAGCAGCCAAAAATAGTGCGTGCCGGGTTTAATACGGTACTCAGATCGTTAACGTGAATCAGGAACAATAGTGGTCCTAATATTGACTCTTGGGGGACACAGCAATTGACGACTACACTATTTCCTGGATCTTCTCCCAAATAAATCCTGCGGTCCCTCAAGTACGATCTGAACTAATCCCGAGTTTCGCCTCTTTATTCCTATGTGCTCCAGTTTCCCGAGGAGAATAGGGTGGTACAAACTATCAAATGCTTTTCTAATATCAATAAACTTACAACAAAAATCAATTATGATCTAAGCTAATCATGGCCAAGAAGGAACAGGGAAAAAAACAATAGAAAAAACATAAACAAAATCCATAATCTAGTCGCCCACCTTAGCAATTCCCCAAAATCACAGGCTAGGCAGGGGAGTAGCACATGATTCCGCAAACTCGATTAAACATCCAACCCCATCCAGAGACATCAACTCCAAGGAAAACCAGGGAAGAGCTAATTATCAACTGGGAATTCTCTAACCTACTTTTTGAAGATTCCAAACGAGTGGCAGCTCCGTGTCAACTCCGGGAGAGTGTAGGGAAGAGGATTGGAGGCAGAGACCCGCCGCACCGGCTGCATGTCTTGTGACACTACTAAATCCCCCTTGATTTACAGGCAAATCTACTTCTTAGACTCTTAAGACTTCAAGGCTTAATTTTTTTTACATATTGTATATATTGGCACCCTAACCAAAACCAATTATTTTATACTCTTTTTTGAACATGAGTTAGAAACTTATTAATTTTTCCATATTAGGATTAGTAGATATGCTTCTAAGAGTTCCTTGTTTATTAATTTAATATAATTTTCATTTTGCTGCTTTGGTGAGCTTATCTCTCCCCCCCTCAAAAGAGTCGTCTGTCCATGTGCGTACGTTGCTTCCTCTCTAGGGGGGGGGGGGAGCCAATTCTGTGATGAAGGGCCACGGGCTGAAGTTATTTTTGCAGTTCACAAAACCTTACATTGCCAGCGAGTTCTATCATACCTATGAAATCTTTATTAATAAGTAATCACCAAAAATCATGAATCATCAATAAGCTTCAGCATTATTCAATCTTCTTGGATTAGAGCTGAATCTTTCCAAGACATTATGGATAATTTCTTCTTGTTTGACTTTTATTCTGTCATACCAGCTGTTTATTTCCAGCCTTTTCAGCCATCTACCTTTTATCAACTGTTTTTAGCCATCTATCTTTTTTCAACTGCTTTTTCGGCCATAATTCAAAGTTCTAGAGGGGGTGGGGGCAGCTGCCCCTCCCTCCTTCCGTACGCCCATGCGTCTGTCCTCTCTTATAAGTAGGTAACAGTTTGCAGCTATCGGTAAATTTGAACTGCAAGCTCCATGTTTGCAGTGTATGAATTAAGTCTTAAATATAGCCACCGTTTGATCCTTGCTTTGAAATACAGTGTGGTCCCATTAATTAGTAGTCAAGCTAAGTGGAAATTCACCAATTATTATATTTATCATTGTAACATCATAAATAACACTTAATTTCAATGTTTGTATTCAGGATAATTTTCAAATCAAATATATCGTGCCAATACTTATTAGCTCATCAATAGTCCTCTCACTGTTTCTTCGGTATAAATTTGGCTTCAAGGTGTATTCAGCAGTAGCATTTGATAATAAGTATTTGTAACATATGGCATCAGTTATGCTAGCTTATTTGGCTGATTTATGGCAGCCATGGAAAGGAATTTGTTTGGTTTTAAAATAACTGTTTTGGTTTAAGCAGTTTAAAATCTGGTGCAGTTGCAAAGTTCTTTTCAGGACCGTGACTGAAACCAAAGGACATAACTCACACTTCTTTCAGAAATGGGTTGGAAACTGAAAAGGGTTTCTTTAGCTGTAGTTGGAGGTAGGGCCAATAAGCACCACCCGTGTTGAAAGGAAGGGGATATAGGTAGATGAAAACGAGCGGAGGTTGAATCTTGGGGGAAATGCTCAGCCTTAATTCCAATATAATGACGTCAAAATCATCCCTAAACTGGAGAATGAAAATAACATAAGCAACTATCCCTAATTATATCACATCCGTCATGTAGGTAGACACTGCATAAGCCCTACATGACCAAATAAAATAATTAAAACATAAGAGAATAAATATCAAAAACCAATTAGGACAAATTTGAGGACATGTTATTTACCCAATACAGTGTTGTCAGCCGTGACTGATGTGGCTACTTAGATGAAAGCATTCGCCAATACGGTGCCATTGACCGACCACGCAAAAAAAAACTTTCTTAATCAGAATAGTTGACTGAATGAGACATTCTTCGTTCTATTAGTTGCATATGCAGAGGGGTATAAAAAAAAAGAAAAAGGTTCATTGATATATGTCAACGGGCCACACGGCCGAAACCAAGACACATACAAGAACACAGTCAGAGATTCAAACAATCTGATTGGTCGGCTGGAAAACATCCTTGGCAAGTCACCGCGCTGGAAAACGGAGACGAATCTACTTTAACCCTTTTGATATTGGTTGATACTTCGTCATATTTGACCCACCATAGTCAGCGAATCTTTTTGAGTGTAGGCTACATAAGAAGTAGAGAAGCCGCCAATTGATACGCATAAAAGATGTCGAATACCTTCAGCTCAGTGACTGCCTAACATTATGACGAAACGAAGTCACTTTGTTTTGAAAAAAAAAAAAACGAAATTTTTATGTCAGTAAATACATTGGAAAAAAAACTGCCTTTTATGCTAATTATGAGTATTTCAAATTTAATGATTATTAAGTCTACTCGTAAGAGCTTTTGGCATTAGAAAACTTGCATATTTAATGTAAAAAAAGGAGAGAAACACCCCCAAAGAGGAATGTGATCTTGTTAAAAATTACACCATCAAATTGAATATGTTGGAGAATTATGTTTTTCTTATTTATATTTTCAGAACAAAAATGGATCAGCAAATAGCTAAAATGTCTTGTTCTAGCTCTCTTGTGAAATTAAGATTTTATGCCTACAAATCTTTATAGGCTAGAGGTATTTCTGATGAACTCTTATCAATAATACTTTGTCATTTTTCTCCAATCAACTATTCTTTTGTATAGGGGGTAATGTCTAGTTTCCCCGAATTTCTCGGCACTTCTTGTTCAAACCGCCAAATAATTTTCTTTTTATCATTGAATATTTGAAAGGCTATATATTTTTTCCACAAAAAAGATAATAATATACCCTTATTAATGATGACTTAATCTACTTGTGTGTTTTTTATTTAGTAACATTATTCGAATTATCGGCCATTTCATTGGTCGGGACAAGCAAGGATACCAGTCCATTAAAGTGCATGCTTGTAATGGCGTCAGGAAGCCGTTTTTTTTTTTTTTTTTTTTTTTTTTTTTTTTTTTTTTTTTTTTTTTTTTTTTTTTTTTTTTTTTTTTGTGAACAGTCTTTGATTTTTTCCTTCTTTTTTACTCTTTTGCTTTCCTTCCTTTTGCGTCCTTTGACAATTACTTTCTAATATAAAATCTACGCTACATTGAAGAATTCTCCAACTTGAAATATTTTATATCTTTTATAGAGCAAAATAATTTAAGTCTCTATTTATAAATAAACGTGCCTTTTAATCTTTTAGACAAATAATTTAATACCAAAATCATTACTAAGTTATATAAAATTTATTTTTTTATTATTATTACTACCATTATCTATTAATCATTATTATTCGCTTTTTATTTACCACTATTTTCACCCAGTAATATTAATGGAGCTTTTAAGTAGAAATGTTTACAACTGAGTAGCTCAAGCAACTCCGGGAAGCCATCTTTAAGCTTAATCAAGATGGATTTTAGATGCATACAAGTTACCATTAAAGCTTGTAATAGCATCAATGCTATGTATTTAATATCAACTGTTTTTTCTCTTTTATTTTTCTTATACTAAAACATTTTGTGTTGGTCTATTTTTCTCTTTCTTTTACTCATTTACTACGTTTCTTTCTTTTCACAATTACTTTCTAATATGATATCTCCTATAATTTTTTTTTTGTGCCATGCTAATTTTTTCCATTTTTCTTTCTTTTTGAGGATCCTACTCCTTTTTTTGGGGATCCTACTCCTTTCCTCCTTTTTTCTTTAAGCAGTCACATTTTCTAAAACTCTTGACAGGTCAATTTACTACAGTTTTTTTTCTGTAGTTGCCCTCCAATCACTTTTGACTATTAAAAAGGGCACTAGCCACTCCAATTTCAAATCGAATGAGCCCTTTTCGAATTTTTCTACGACGAAGTTTCATACACGTGCACTTCATACTAGGGCTGTTTTTCTGTAGTTGTTGGTCAGGTTGAGACGCAAATAAAAGTGGATATACTGACAACTCAATTTATTTAAATTCTGAATGTGGCAAAATATGCAAGATAGACATTCCTGACCAACAACTGTAACTGTACTGTAAATTTACTACAGTTTGTGCATTTTGAATATTTTGAATCATCATGAAAAGTAGTTTTTGTGATACTGGATGTTTTGATGTTATTGCGACTTTCTTGCAGTTACTATAGTATCCACAAACGACCGACTTTGTAGATGAGATTGCTATGTCTTGTTTACGATTCTGTAAAATAATTTGGTGTTTTTCACTAAAAAGCCAAAAGACGATCGAAACCAAAAAAGGAAGTGATCCGGGTCTGCTTCACGTTTCAACGGGTTGTTTTCGCTTGGCTGTTAGTTGGTTTTTTGTATTTCGGTTGGCTGTGTTGCTTCAATCTTTGGATATTTGGAAGCCTATTGGTTTGAACCTAGAAAAGTTGTTGTTATGAATAATTTTAGTAATAATTTGTTTTGTTAAAGCTATAGTATAGAGTTGAAGATTGATAGAAAAAAATATGCCTATAGATTCTCCGTTCAATGCTCTTTGCAAATATAATAATCGCTACCGTCGCAATTGCATCCAAGGCCCATCCTCCTAATTGGGCCAGATATATCCCTAGACATTATGCACAATTTGGGGGTTTGTTATAATTTTTATGCTCATTTTTATACAAATGTTAGTAAATAAATCCAACTTAAAAAAAAAACACAATCACACATATATTTGTGTAAAGCCTAGGGCTGTTTTCAACCCTATTAGTGGGGAGGTCTAGGACCTAATTGCGTTGGCAGCTATTATTACATTCGGAAAAAACTTTAATATGATAATCTACTGGTATATTTTTTTTTCATTTGATTTCTGCCTTATAGTATACCTTTACACCCCCCCCCCTTCAGTTATAAACTTAAATGCAACTTAAAAAAAGCAACACAATCAAAAATATATTCGAGTATAGCCTAAGGCTGTTTTCAACCTTATTAGTGGGGAGGTCTAGGACCTAATTGTGTTGGCAGCTATTATTATATTTGCAAAAACTTTAATTGGATAATCTACTGGTATATTTTTTCCATTTGATTTCTAGTTTATAGTAAACTTTTGCAGCCCCCCTTCAGTTATGGGTTTTTAAGTCAAGACACATGAAAATTTGTCGTCTATTAAGCTCTGAATTCTGAGTCCAAACTTTGTCTTGGGACGGTGTTTTGAAACTCTTATCTCTACTGCTTCCACATTCAAAAGCTTAGAAAATTTCAGAGAAGATTATCTTTCCCGGATAGCAGCAAGGCCCTCACCTAGAACTTCGCCCAGGTTTTTCATGGGGAAGGGAGTAACCCCCCCCCCCTCCAAAAAAAAATCATGGGAGAAGTCAAGATAAATATTGAGTGAGGGTTCCCGTCGTGTATACTGTGGCATCAATTTACGGAAATGTGTGAGGGAGGGCGGAATATATTCTTTTCGAAATCTTGGGGTAATTTTTGTTAATGAAAATACAGAAAAAAACATTAAAAAAAAATACCCCCAAAGAGGTATATTTCAAAATCTATAGGAGGGTACAAGAAATTTTGGTGGGCTCAAATGCCCCACCTGCGCCCTCCCAATTGCCTATATGCCGATATGATGCCTACCATATAATAGCTTTTCCGAAAAAGAACCTGATTTATTTAGTAATGACGGAATATTTCACGGAGGAGCAAAATATTCCTTTTGTTGATATATTTATATTTGTTTTAATGATGATTTTAATAATAGAAGCGCTAAAAGAATAAGTTGTAATCTGGATTAGAAGTAAACTTTATATGTCACGTACTCGCTATCTCTGAATTTATACCCATCTTATACCTATTTATATATACCCATCTATATATTTATATATCTATCTATATATTTATACCCATCTTATATACCCATCATATTTATACCTATCTCTGAATTTATACCCAAAATGAGGATGTTGAACCAAAAGGGTCGTTGGAGATTTCCTTTTGATGGTGGGGGCTAATTTATATATAGAAAATACAGGGGAGGGACAAGCTTTTAAGATATTTTTGCTCAAACTTTCTTCTTTATTGTGAAAATTTCTACTGTTCTCTGGGATAAAGGGGAGCTGATTCTCCTAATCATATTTTCTTTGCATTCTTGCTGAAGCCTTTTGTTTTTGTATCCCTTATAAAATATCAATATTTTTACGATTTCAGAATTCCAGAATTTTTTTTCAATTCCACTTTTTTTTTTGTTCCAATGACCTTGTTTGATTTTCTAATTGCTTTGTTGATTTTTCAGTAAAAAGTAAAACTAAATCTTTCGTAGACTATTAATTTTCAAATTTTTTATAGATTATTGGAGATAAATCGGAGGCACTGAATTTTAAGACGTTTCGTACAGAGCTTAATATTCCTGATAATGTAGATATCGAGGACCTCGACGACGAAGAGATGATCTCAGGAAGTTTTCAGTTCCCTTCCAGGTAAACATTATTTTTTAAATCATACTGTAACTAATATTATACCCAATAAATACTGTAATAATATACCCAACAAAAATATTAACGTAGAATGAGGTACAATTCTGCACCGTTATTAAATGAAAAAAAACAAGTTTTTTCAACTGAAAGTAAGGAGCAAAATTAAAACTTAAAACGAACAGAAATTATTACATATATGAAGGGAATTGCCCCCTCCTCAACACCTCGCTCTTTACATTGAAATTTTTTAGTAGTTTTAAGAAACCTTCTTATTGTTCTAATTGTGTTTCAGGAGTCGTTCTTAAAGAATTAGGACCAATTTAAGCTTTAGCGTAAAGAGTGAGGTGCTGAGGAGGGGGCAATCCCCTTCATATACGTAATAATATCTGTTCGTTTTAAGTTTTAATGTTGCTCGTTAATTTCAGTTGAAAGAATTTATTTAATTTCTAACCTTTTTTAAATAATGCCAGGAAATCTGGCCCCACCTCGACGGAAATACCCCCCCCCCCCTACGGAAATATCCTCTAGACAATTCAATCCCGGTGAAAATTCACCCCTGACAATTACCCTTAACAACTCCACGTGTAAATTGAGGCGGAAAAGAGAAAGCAGGACATACAATAAGAATTTTGTTTAGGAATTCTGGCAAACCCCCACTGTATAATTTCCCCTGATAAGTTCACCCCCTGGAAACTTCCATCCCCATGGAAAAAATTCCCCCCTAGAAAAGCCCACAGCAGACAATCTGCACCCCCCCCCCCCGTACGAAAATGTATACATACTTTCCGATAACAAGTACTATGCGAAATCAATGGGGAAGTTTTATAACATAAAGACCTTTCCCCCGGGGCTGTTGGGGGGGGGGGCATTTTATATCCAAAGGTATAGTTATTGAGCCTTTCAATTATGCTGATCAAAATGGCTATCTCAAAATTTGATAGGACGATTTTTGGGAAAAAAGGGTGGTGAGGGGCCTCGTTGCCCTCTAATCTTTTTGGTCACTTATAAAGGGCACTACAACTTTTTGTTTCCGTTCGAATGACGCCTATCACGATATTCTAGGACCACTGGGTCGATACGATTATTCCTAAAAAAACAGCAAATAAACACGCATCCGTGATCTTTCTTCTGGGAAAAAATACAAAATTCCAAATTTTTGCAGATGGAGCTTGAAACCTCTACAGTAGGGTTTTGATATGGAAATACACATAATTAACATAGGCATATAGGCAGATTTGGCGTGTCTATATGCGTCATTGTTACCGTTTTACGGTTGGGACAAACATTCCAGGGGGGGGGGGGGTCAAACCCCCCAGCCACTTGCAAAGATATATATGTTTTTATTTTTATAACTTTAATAAATCAAATAATATTAACATTTTGATTACTAAATATCAGTATAATAATAATAATAATAATAATCTGTATTTAAAAGCCAACTAAAGCCATATACAAAAATACATACTAAAGAAAAATATGTATATGTATATTAAACTGGCAATGCACATTCATTGGTATTTTTTCAGTAAAGTGCAAATTTTGTTCTGGCCTTGGGAAGGCATAGGGGTTTTGCGCCCAACTTATGTTAATTTCTGCTCGTTAATGTTCTTTACTTTTCTTTGAAAAATTTATTTTGTGGAAAAAGTTTTTTAAATTAATTTCTGTTCGTTTTATATTGACATAGTCTTTTCAGGGAAAAGAAAATAATACTTTAAATCTTTTCGTTTTTTAGAATTTATAGTTTGGCCCTCTATTTGTATGCTGGAGAAAAATTTTCAGCAATTTTTAACAACATACACCCTTTTAAAAATCTGGAAACAAATAGTACTGTTCAATTTTGTTTCCAACCTCCTCTAGTTGACCTGAAATGGAAAACTTGATGCCATTCGCAAAAAAATCTGTTAACTTTCTTTGATAGCTTGGATACACTTACGCTATTTTGATTTGGTTAAATTTTAAGAGCAGAAATGGGAGGGTTGGCGTGGGAGGTTGGGAGTGGAAGGGGGATTAGTTGCCCTCAAATCACTTTCGACTATTAAAAAGGGCATCAGCCCTTTCTATTTTCAATCGAATGAGGCCTTTTCGAAGTTCCCGCGACAACTCCTTCGATACGAAGTGCCCTGGTCTAAACAACAACAACAACAAAAAAATAATGCATTATACCCACTTCGATCTTCACTATAAAAATGTCAAGCCTTCCAATCACTTTCAACTATTATAGAGGGCATCAGCCCTTTCTATTTCCAATCGAATGAGCCCTTTTGGAAACGACAACGCTTTCTATAAACACCTTATATGCACCCAGGGCATAAATTATAAACCTTACCCTAAGGTCTGTTAGGGTGGTTGTCATCCTCTAAAATCGAATTTCCAGAACTTTCAACTACGTTAAACAACATGGCTATCTCAAAATTTTGATTGGATGTGTTTGGGGAAATGGTGGGCGTGAGAGGGGTGTTAGTCGCCTTCCAGTCACTTTCGACTAGTAAAAAGGGTACAAGCCACTCCAATTTCCAATTGAATGAGCGCTTTTCGAAGTTTCTATGACAACTTCTTCGATACGAAGTGCCCTGCTCTAAAGGAAAAAATTAATAAATAATACATTGTGCCAACATCGTTCTTATATGCCCCCAGGGTATAACTTAAAACCCTTGCCCAGAGTGTTGTGGGGGAGTGTCTTCCTCAAAAACATATTTTCTATGTGGAAATCAACTACGCTGAACGAAATGGCTATCTCAAAATTTTGATTGGATGTGTTTGGGGAAATGATGGGGCGCGCGGGGGGGGGGGGGCTAGTTGCCCTCCACTCACTTTCGACTATTAAAAAGGGAACTAGTCCTTTGAATTTCCAATCGAATGAGCCTGTTTTTGAAGTTTCTACGAGAATGCCTTCTATAAAAACCTTATATGCCCCCAGGACATAACTTAAAACCCTTGCCCTGAGAGTTGTGGTGGAGTGTCCTCCTCAAAACATATTTTCTATCTGGAAATCAACTACGCTGAACAAAATGGCTATCTCAACATTTTATTCGATGTGTTTGGGGGAATGATGGGCTTGGGGGGAGGGCTAGTTGCCCTCCAATCACTTTCGACTATTAAAAAAGGGCACTAGCCCTTTCAATTTACAACCGAATGAGCTTTTTTGAAGTTTCTGCGACAACGCCTTCTATAAAAAAAAACCTTATATGCCCCGAGGGCATAACTTAAAATCCTTGCCCCGAGGGTTGTAGGGGAGTGTCCTCCTCAAAAATATATTTTCTATCCGGAAATCAACTACGCTGAACAAAATGCTATCTCAAAATTTTGATTGGATGTGTTTGGGGGAATGATGGGCTTGGGGGGGGGGGGGGCTAGTTGCCCTCCAATCACTTTCGACTATTAAAAAGGGTACTAGCCACCCTAATTTCCAATCGAATGAGCCCTTTTCGAAGTTTCTATGACAACTCCTTCGATACGAAGTGCCTGTCGAAGAAAGAAAAAAAAAAAAAAAAAAAACACACAGTGGCCACATCGTTCTTTACTTAGGCAGCGCTAGCGCGCTGCCTATGAAAGGTTACACTCAACTTGACATAACAGCATAGAATGTTACGTATGTAGTGCGAAAGCCGCTTATGTTGTTACGTATGTTAGTAAGTATTAGTAAGTATGTAAGTAAGTGTTAGTAAGTATGTTAAGTTGTGGAAAAGTCAACATAGCAGCAATAAAACGGAATTTTAGATAAATAAAATAAATTTTAAAAATCGAATATATGGACGTTTCCTGGAAAGCATTTCACGCTTGAACAGACCTTGAATTTTCATCTCCATTCCACGTTTTTTAATTTTTGAATAGTTTGCTTATGATCATTTTGCTAATTGTAGATGATGATCCTAATGGTTTTACCGATTTTTACGTTAGTATAGCGTGACAGGACTTATTTAAGTGGGAAAGGTTACACTCAACTTGACATAACTTAACCACGTAGCATAGAATGTTAAATATGTAGTGCGAAAGCCGCTTAAAAGTAAGTTATTCAACAGCCTTAGGCTGTTGTATTCTTTAGCCATTAGATGAGCTATTGAATCTGTCACTACCTACTCGCTTTCGTAATTAACCCCTGGGAGAGTACAGAAACAAATTTTATGATGGTGACGCCCTGTCATTGGCGGCAGCAATGATTTACAGTGCCAAAAGTTACTTACCGATGATTACCAATTAGTTTGACCTTTAGTCATTTATTTTGTATAAATTATTGTCGAACCTTTGTAGAAGGAAGCGCAATATTTGGGTGTTAAATGTGGTTTGTGAGTGCTAAAAGATGGCTTTGAAACACTTACTCGCAAATTGCATGGCATAAATTTTATAGCTTCTTACAAGACGTTTACCCTGCTAAAGTAACAAATCGGTTCTGATTCCTGGGGGGGGGCAGTTGATCAGGCTGTCGTGGCTTTGGGGTGCCGTGGCTAGGAAATTACCCACTTTGATCAATTTTCCACTTTGAATTGGCTTCTTTGCTTTTATTTGAGTCGAGAGCGGGCGCTGTAATTAATTTTGTCTGGGCACCTCCAACCCTAGGCATGGCTCTGATTGTTAGTAATATATTTGGCTTGTTTTTAATCAAGTTTGTGAAGGAGAGCAATTATTTTGTTCGCCTAATTATTTTCCCCCTACTTCTCCTAATTATGTTCCCGTTATAATTTAATATTTTATTGTTGAGCAACAGGCTTGCTACTTATCCCTGTAAGGACCAGGGCTGTGGAGTGGGAATTTTAGTAAAATTTTGCTGAATGGAATCGGTACACTGAAAATGTTTGGAGTCGGAGTTGGAGTCAGGGTTGTAAATTCTAGTTAAATGAAGCTTTAAAATAGGGCTGTGGAGTCGGAGTTTTAGCAAGTTTTTGCTGAATGGAGTTGGAGTCGGTATATTAACATATCTGAGTCAGAGTTTGTTACAACTTATAAATTCTAGTTCAATGAAGCTTTAAAACAGGGTTGTGGAGTCGGAGGCGTGGACTTGTGAAGTTTTAGTTTTTTTTTTTTTTTTTTTTTGCTGAATGGAATCGGAGTCAGCACATTTAAAATGTCTGGAGTCGGAGTAGGAGTCAGTTTTGGTTATAACGTATAAAATCTAGTAAATGAAGCTTTAAAGCAGGACTGTGGAGTCGGAGTTTAGTAAACTTTTGCTGAATGACCATTGTAATTTTGTTTTTTATTTACTTCTTATTAGAAAATACTAAAAAAGTATTTTTAAATATCTAAGGAGCCTCTTTCTCTCCCCTAATATTTTGCTTATTTTTGAATAATTTCTGAAGTGGAAGAATTCGTGACGCGAGAGTGAATTTATCCTATGCCGTAAGAAACAAAATTAAAGTCGTTTCATTTAGCATAATTTTTCCGTCCTTACGAATGGTATGTAAGGGGAACTTGTTCGACTTTCTGTGCTTAGCAACAGGCTATTCAGTTTTATCCTGGTCGACACATCAGCACCTTTCCTCAAAGCAAAATTATCCTGTTCTGCTTATTTGTTTTTTACCATTATTAACGGTCGAATTTTTTGTTTAGACTGATACCATTTTATTAACCGGACTATGGAGCCTTCGAAATGAAGCGTTCGAAATCTTTAGTTCCCCCTAAAAGTTATAGAACCTTAATGTAAAGCACGCCATCATATTCAGCATATAAGAGAACCCTACTGTAGAGGTTTCAAGCACCTATCTACAAAATGTGGAATGTTGCATTTTTTGCCAGAAGAAAGATCACGGATGCGTGTTTATTTGTTTTTTTGTTTGTTTTTTTTCCCAGGGTGATCGTATCGACCCTGTGGTCCTAAAATATCGTAAGAGGGTTCATTTTGAACGGAAATTAAAAATTCTAGTGTTCTTTTTAAGTGACCAAAAAAATGGAGGGCAACTAGGTCCCCTCCCACGCTCATTTTTTCCCCAAAGTCACCCGATCAAAATTTTGAGATAGCCATTTTGTTCAGCATGGTCTAAAATATGATAACTATGTCTTTTAGAATGACTTAATCCCCCTAAGTCCCCGGGGGGAGGGCTGAAAGTAATGAACTTTACCCAATGTTAACATGTAGTATTGATTATTGGGAAGTATACAGACGTTTTCAGGGGGGATTTTTTTTCTGGTAGGTGGGGAGGGGTCGGGGGTTATATGGGAGGATCTTTCCATGGAGGAAGTTTTCATGGGGGAAGGGACATTGCTATGAAAGGGGGTGCCGTAATTCCCATCATTATTAAAGAAAAAGATCAGAAATTAAATTAAAAAAAAACAAGTTTTTCAACTGAAAGTAAGGAGCAACATCAAAACTGAAAAACGAAAAACGAACAGAAAATATTACGTATATGATTGGGTTCACCCCCTAATCAATACCTCACTCTTTAAGCCAGAGATTTTTTTGTACTTTCATAAGAGCTATTTATTCTAATTAACGGCCTTTGTAATTAAGGGGTCATTTTTAAAGAATTGGAACAAAATTCGAACTTTAGCTTAAAGAGCAAGGTATTGACTAGGGGGCGAACCCCCTAATATACGTATTAAAAATATCTGAATATAGAAGTTCGTTACGTAAGTTAATTCGTAAGTTACGTATATTTATTACTAATAAAAACGTTCATAAATAAATTTAAACAAGTTTCGAGAAAGCCATTTAACCAAATAAAAGTAAAATTAATATGCAAATTTTGTTTTAATTATTCATATACGGTGAGCCAAAATCAAAACCTGCATTAATTCAAAAGCGTTCAAAAATTAAATAAAAAAACAAGTTTTTTTTTAACTGAAAGTAAGGAGCGACGTTAAAACTTAAAACGAAGAGAAATTATTCCGTATATGAAAGGGGATGTCCCCTCCCCAACGCACCGCTCTTTACGCTATACTTTGATTTTCTCACAACTCTATTTTTTTAAAACAATAAAAAACTTTAGTGTAAAGAGCGAGGCGGTGAGGAGGGGACAGCCCCTTTCATATATGGAATAATTTCTGTTCGTTTTAAGTTTTAACGTCGTTCCTTACTTTCAGTTAAAAAAAACTTGTTTTTTTTTTTTATATTTAATCTCAGATAGCTCTCGGACCTGAGAGTTAGCGATTTATGCATAAGAGAAATGTGCTTGAGTTTAATTTTATTTTAATTTTTTTCTTTGGGGGGGGGGGTAAACACGAAATAGTAGTGTGTTGAAATATATGAAATGTGTGTAAAAAAAATGTGTATTATTGGAGGATGATTGTAGACCCTGTTTTAGCATACGTCTCTGATTTACATCATGTGAATGGCAAATTGTACATTTGACAGTAAAGGGATTTTGCAACTTTGAAGGAATGCTGATGACAATGCAAGGATTTGAAAGGGTTTCAACTCTTAAAAATACATTTGTTCACTTGTTGCAGTTAACAAGCCAATTCTACTTTTCTGGTTAACTTTCTTGTAGGTGAGTGGGCGAGGTTATGATTTGCAACCAGTTAATAATTAGTTAACATATTAATGATTTTTGGACGCTTTAGCGCAATAACGATTGGAATTTAACTTGGAAACAATGCTGACACCTACACTTGTTTTTCCTTCTTTGGAGGGGGGGGGGATAGATTGAATAAGAAGTGCCCAGTGACGAGGAGAAATGATAAACTAAATTTTGCGCCGTAGGATATAAATGGTACTAGGGTCCATAAAAAAAAAAAAAAAATAGACTGAATACAGGGGCGATAAGATAAGGTATGAAATTAGAGTTTAAAGGAAGTGACACTTCCTTATAAAAGAGTTTGATGTCATCGGAGAACGGCTGGATGGTGCTTGTTTAGAAGTGTTTCCCACCGTGGCGGGTCTGCCCTTTGATTTAGATTTCGGTGGGAGGGGGGATCAATATAAGAGGAGAAGAAACAAGATTTTAGACATAAATAGGTTGGATATAGCCATTGCAGCTTGTGAGCCACTGAATTTAAGCACTATATTACTCCAGCAGACTTTCCTTTCTTTGGCTCCACACACACATTTTGTTTTCTATAGGGTTGCTTTTTTTCTATATTTTTACAATACAACATATACATAAGGGTTTATAACACGATTAATATGACTAGGCATTTAGCGTTTGAGTGACGATTGAAATAATTTTATAGCGATGCCTATTAAATTGAACAATTTAAACTGTCTGACTTGTTTAATTTTTCACTAGAACCATATTTAGCGTTTTATTTTCAATAGCCATGCTTACTTAAATATAAAAATGGTTAACTGATATGTCCCTGGGGCTTCCTGTCCTTTTTCTGGTTCACTTTAGACATTTAGCGTGATTCTTATCCCGTTATTCATTACCTCTGCATCCCCAGTTAGAAACCGTAGATATCATCTAAAGCCCTTTACTCGCTGCCCAGTGTATATATATTTTTCTAGATAATATTCATAGCTACAAAAAATAATTTTGTAAAAAGCGGAATAAAGTAAAAAACTTACTAAGTAAAAACTTAGTAAGAAACACTAACCTTTACCTTATCAGGCGGAAAAATGTATAACTGAGTCCACAAAAATCGGCCATCCTACAAATAAGTAATTCTTTATTCACTTAATCCTTATTCTTCATATATTCTTAATCCTATATTCTTCAAATATACTTAGGTGTAAACAGAATCAATCCTTGGGGCTAGGTATGACGTATTATTTTTCCCTGGAGGAGGGTCGAATTGTAACAAAATACAGCTTAAGGTCAGTCACATATTTTATTCAGGGAACCTTCAGACAAATCTCGGTTCTGTTGTGGGGTGATCCTCCACTCTTGTGTATAGGTATACAAATAAGGAAATAAGATAAAGTATAATATAAATAAGATATAAAATATAAGAATAGAAAATATAAATAAGGTAAATATATATATATATATATATATATATATATATATATATATATATATATATATATATATATATATATATATATATATATATATAAGAAATAGATAAATGAGGGAATAAGATAAATATAAAGCATAATATAAATAAGGTAAATATATATAAGAAATATATAAAGAAGAAAAAATATAAAATGGTAATAATATGCGTGGAAAAAGCAGAGAAATGCTTGCTGATTTAGGCGGATGTCTTTTTTTGTGTAAATACAAAAAACGTGTTTTAATGACCAATAATAAAGTCAAATTAAATAATAACGAATAATACAAATTATAATACAATAAAATAATAATAATAGCAAATAATAATAAAGATAAAAGCAAATAATAAAAAGAAAACCATGTTTGATAATTTGAATAGAATTGCCCAGAAATTCTAGAAAATCTAGGATTTCAGGAAGGATCCGAGCCCTGATTCCTTCTCCCCGTTTACATCCTTATGCTAGATGAAAAATAACAACAATAAATACAAATTCTATGTATGCATAAACTATATATATGCCTTTTTAAATATGCTCCAAAATGTTTCTAATATGTCCTTTAAAAATAAATTCAGAAGATCCTTAGGGCCTGAATGTCAGGGAATTTAATTAGGGAGGGGGCATCTGCCAACCTAGGTTTTGAAAAATTCCTTTTTTGTATTTGCACCGATTTTTTTTTTGTTGAAAAAAAACTCCCCCCTAGATTTTGAGGGATAGACCTCCCCCTACATTTTTGTGCATTTACGTCAGTACTGAATGGGAGCGTTTTTTTTTTGTATACAGGAACTCTGTCGAATAAAATACAATTCAAAAACAATTATTCAGATTTCAAGGGCTATTCACTCCCTTTATTTCAACTTAGATGGTATAATACTATTTCGAAATATACATTAAACTAAAATGTCCAGTGTCTATACCTGTCAAACTTATGTTTAATTGCTGTATTTTGATAAGACTGAATGATAAAGACAATTGAAGAACTTAGCAGAAAATGTCGTTAGGTTACATATTTGCCACTCCCAGCTATGTATTTCGGTATAAAGCACAAAATTGGGATGTCAAAATAATCCGAAGTTCAAGTCAATATTTTTTAATATTTTGTCTTTAAACATAGCATATTAAAAAGAAAAAAAAGCTTTTCGTATGCTGATCCATTGGTTTGCTTAACGCAGGTACCGATCTCCTGATTTTCTGCCTTTGGCC
The DNA here is from genome assembly GCA_027921565.1 of Artemia sinica. NCBI lineage: Eukaryota > Metazoa > Arthropoda > Branchiopoda > Anostraca > Artemiidae > Artemia > Artemia sinica. The sequence continues at coordinate 67,354,205 of CM051261.1, read as the reverse complement.
GGGTGTGCAATAAGTGGTTAAAGGCTAATCGTCCGACGTTTCCCGTGTCCCCCTCCCCAGATTTCTCCAGCTGCCCATTTAGAGTTGGCTGAGATTATAAAGTCATATCACTGACCTCTGTTCAGAATAACCAGCGGTACCGGGACTCGAATCTATAGTATATTATCTTTTAGCAAAAAATATGAGATAGATAATCCATCCCACTTGATAAATAGGTTCTTGTCATGAAAATATAAGGACCTGTTGAAACTAGAAAATTCATTGCCGTGGGAAGTAGACTTTAAAAAAAAATGTCTTAAAAAAGATTAACCATCTACACAATTTTGTAATAAGTCCTTCAGGATGGAGAAAAACAGGAGAAATTTCTGTCGTTGCCGTCTCATCGAAAATGGTTCTTTTTTTTGCAATCAAACCTTGGAATTAACTCAGATACGAATTAGTAATTTTAAAGGCTTTAAATTTCTGAGGCTTCTAAGCCTTCTAAGGCTTTACATTTCTGTCTCTTTTTTTAGACTTACACTTCCCCTCCCCTTCTCTCTCTCGATTTAGTAATTTTTAATTCTAAGGTTTTAAATTGCTCTCTTTTTGTCGACTTACACCCTATTCCTCCCTCTCTTTCTCTCTCTAATTTTCTCACTTTGGAAAAAATTATGTTGTTGCCCTCGGGGGAAAACTGGTTCGGGTTTTCGTCAACTGAAAATGGGAGTTCATCCACATGTGATTTAGTGACTTCTGCTTCTAAGGTATTAAATTGCTGCCTCTTTTTTGTGGATTTTTATCCCAACCCATGTTGAATTCTCTAACTATGGAAAATTTTGTCGTCGCCCCCTCGGGCAAAACTGGTTCGGGTTTTCTGCAACCGAGACTGAGAGTTCACCCACATGCAATTTAATGACTTCTACTTCTAGGATATTAGATTGATGCCTTGAAATGAGTTGCACTTTTTGTATCTAATCAATACTCGAAAGCTTTTAAATTTTCTCATCAAAAAGCAAGAAAAAAATATGCTAATTAGAAGAGCGTCATATTCTTGCTTTGAAGGAAAAAAAATTGAAGAGATAAAATCCGTCTCTCAGACTATACCCCATTTAACATACAATGGTAAACGCGGAGCTGTCAATTTGTATTCAGGAACATCTTCAAAACATCAATTAATTTACGGAATAATTGCCTAGTCTTGTCTTTAATAGAAACGCCGGATAGAATCAGCTAATTAACGTATAATTATTAAGGTATAAGCAAAATATCACTGTGAGATACGACCAAAGAAGGTGCGGGAATTCAAAGTAAAGGAAGTTTTTTTTTTTTTTTTTTTTTTTTTTTTTTTTTTTTTTCTTCTTCTTCTTCTTCTTCTTCTTCTTCTTCAAAGGCAACTCGGTACTTGTTTAGTAGCCGATAAACATGCGAAGAGAAACGCATATAGAATGTCAAAGATACTATTCAAAACCGAGTTTCTGCTGACTAGTGAGGTATTGCTTACTCTGTGGTAACTATTTAAACTTTAGTTTTTTTGGGGGTTAAAAGGGCAAAAAAGGTACTTTGGTTAGGTTATGTATCTAATATATACTATGCTTCTTCTTCTTCTTCTTCTTCAAGGGCAACTCGTACTTGTTTAGTAGCCGATAAACATGGGAAGAGAAACGCATATAGAATGTCAAAGATACTATTCAAAACCGAGTTTCTGCTGACTTGTGAGGTATTGCTTACTCTGTGGTAACTATTTAAACTTTAGTTTTTTGGGGGGTTAAAAGGGCAAAAAAGGTACTTTGGTTAGGTTATGTATCTAATATATACTATGCTTTACCCTCACTCCCCTCCCTAATATACAAATATATAGTCCAAATTCGTTCATAAACTATTTATTTTCATCCTATTTTGTTTTATTTCACTAGCATTAATGAAACTTCCACTTCTCGTGTGTTTATCGGCTACTAAACAAGTACCGGTAGCTCTGTTTATTTGTGATGACCAGACACATTGCTGCATATAGCCGAATCAGTAAGGAGGACCTGTGTGTATGAAGACATTTATCTAGCAGGTGGAGAAAGGTGGGCCCATGGAAAAATAAAGAACACAGATAAATCGTATCGAAAACCATGGTTCAATTTTTCAAGATGATAGACCCAAAACTGTCCTCCTACCTCGCACCTGACCTGATACCTCCTACCTCGCAGTGTAAATGGAAAGGGATCATAAATATCTAGAGGAGTCGGATGTTTCGTGCTTAAAAAGAACCGTGTTCTTTGGCCCAAACATGTGCTCAAAGTAACATCTGAATTTCAGATGCCAGGTGAGGCGAAAAAAAGCCTTAGTTCTACTGTAAGTACAAAGTACAGACAGGCGCATAAGCAAGAGTCTTTAGGTCCCCACACAAATCTCAAGATATTAAAAGGATTTGATACCTCTGAAGCCATTTTCCAAGCTTCAATGTCGGCTGACCGTCTCAAAGACAAAGGATCCAATAGCGAATTCTTCCATGGGACTAGTTTTCATTGAAAGTATTTAAAATTTTGGGGTTTGAATGTGAAATTTGATCTAAAATATAGTGATATTGTGTTGGTAAGGCTTTAAATCAAAGCGGGTTGCACCATTGGGAACTCCCAAAGCTACCAAATCGATCATATGACATTTCTTTTGAGCTAATTTTTTACGTTTTCTTATTATGCATACTAGAACATTCTTAGGGACTGTCCTTTCTTGAACTTCATTTTGTCAAAAAAAATGAAATTCACACTTTCTAATGATATAAGTCTCATTGAAACTGGATATCTCTATCTCTGGCACAAAACGAGACAAGTTAAATGGTTTTTCTAAGATTTTCGGGAAAGTAGGTGTCAACTTTTAGTTTTCCGTCGTTTATTCGAATATATTATCCAAGCTCTATAAGTTGTGGCAAGGCTGCCCAATCAATTCTAAAATGTTTGGCCACAGAAACTAGACAAGTTTATAATGGACAAGATAAGGTGATCTCTTGAGGTATCGAATCCTCCAATTGATATTTTAATTAAGTTTTTTTTATAATTCATCATTTTTTTTTCACAATGTGCTGGGGGCTTCAATTCATGAAAATGTAGGAGGGACAAAAAGTATTCAGTTAAAATGACCTAAGAAGGTATTTTTGAAAGTCTAGGGCGAATGACCCCCCCCCCCCCGCCCCAAGTGACGCCCGTGCTAATGTTGAAGAGACAAGTGTCTTCCGGAATAGTTCCATGTGTACGTGTCTAGTTCCAAATACCATAATTTCATTGCTTGTCAACGCTGCGTGTAATTGCTAATTTAATATGGGAAAAATATCATTGAAGCATTGCGTAATTTAAAAGATCTTACAATATTGTCATTGAAAACGCTAAGAATTGGCGAATTGTACGGACACTGTAAGAAACTCAATGGAATATCTTTAAATTTATTTATGTAGAGTTCGGCCTTAGCCCTTATTAACGCACTCCTGCGGTAGGGTTCTCAGATGTCAATGCATTTTTAATATAAGCGGATTTTGGAAGTCTTATTAGATAGTCAAGACCACTGTATATAAATAATGTACAGTTGAATCACGACTCAGTAATATTTGGCTAAACAGTCTTGGCGCGTATAAAAGCTCTGCCCATATACTCGTCCGTCCTCGTTCATCAACAATTCAGTGTATATTACCCTGGAGCACGTATTTTCGCAGAAATTTTCTCGAAATGCCTTTGAAGCCAACTCGAGACTAATAATAACATTACACTACTCATTACCCATTTTAATATATGTATTGGAATAAGTTAATGCAAAAATAGATTCTTTAAAATTTAGTTTTACAAAGGTGAAGCCAAGTTTCGCATTCAAGAGAAATCTGACTTGTCTACCCGTGAAAAAAATCTAATGTCGATTATGTTTATGCATCTCCGGAGCACTTGCATCTCGGTCTTGCCTCGTATAATGGTTGAGATAGGGAATAATTCTACTGTATATTACTTATATACAGTAGTCAAGACTAATAACAATGCAATACATAATATGTATGGTATATATATTTATATATAGCATATATTTAAATATATGGGATAAAAATAGACATTTTTTCCCTTCTTGAAATCAGAATTATGAAAGGATCGTCATTATGGATTTTGTTCAGTGGCGGTTCTGGTATTTCTTGCGCCCGGGGCAAAATCTGATTAGCGTCCCCTTCCTTGTATCCCACAAAATTGTCACTTGTTAACACAATCATTTTTAATTTATTATTTACATTATTATTAAGTATTTTAGTTTAATTCTTATCATTTAATTATATTTTATTGTTTAATTTATTTATATTTTATTAATTAATTGATAATCTATTAATTATTTTAATCTATTAAGTGCGCCCTTTACTCTATTAATAAACTCTAATAAACTTTTAAATAAACTCTAGCCCTACTTACACTCCAAGATTCACTCCTGGAACGGCTGTTGTTAATCTATCCTCTAGAACGCTTGAACCAAAGGAAATTCAAATTCTCGAAAAATGTCCAAAATTCTCTTTTCTTCCAAGACATGTCCCTGTGGCAGATTTAATTTCCTCTCTAGAGTCCTCTGTGCACAAATTTTATACATCTATTTCCAACCCAGATGAAGTTAGGGCTAGTCTTATAGATACCCTTTACAGCAATCAAAAAAGGGTAATTTTCCCGCCAATAAAAAACCAGATAATTTGTATGACCTAAAAAATACTATCGAATCTCCGTAAAGATTCATCCATTATTATAACTAAAGCAGATAAAAGCAATTCTCTGGTTGTCATGGATACGACAGATTACGACACAAAAATTTATTCTCATCTAAATGACGAGACAACATATAGAACTACAACCCACGATCATACTGAAAAATTTGCAAACAAAATTATAAGTGAATTAAAAAGTTCAAAACAAAATGGTAAAATTACTCCACGACTATATAATAAATTTTTCCCCCCGCGGTAGCTTTTGCCCAAAGTTTTATGGTCTACCAAAAAAAATTACACAAGCAAGGCATTCCTTTAAGGCCCATAGTAGCTTGTACGAAAGCCCCTACATCCAATATTGGGAAATGGTTATGTACAGTCTTTAAACCTTTGCTTTACTCTCAAAAATCATATATATGTAATTCGGTAGATTTAGTTGAAAAACTCAAAAACGTAAATATCTCAGAAAATACAATTATTAGTAGCTTTGACATTGTTTCAATGTATACAAATATTGATGTCGCAGTATCTGTTCAGTTATTAGAAAATAAAATCAAAGAAAATTATCACTTATTTGAAGCTTCAGCAGCAGGAATAGATTGCGAGGTCTTAATGGCCTTGGTTAAACTCTGTAACAAGTACTAAATGTATTTTCAATTCCGTAATTCTTTTTACCAGCAAATTTATGGCTTAGCGATGGGCGCGCCCCTCTCCGGGTTACTGGCGAATATTTATGTGGAACATGTTGAAAATTGGGCATTAAATTCGTATTTTTTTAAACATATCTTTTGGAGACGCTACATGGATGACGTAATTTCACTCTGGAACTATGGGGAAAATGAGCTTAAGGGTTTTTTAGATCACCTTAATACATACGATAGAAATTTACAGTTTACTTTGGAAATCGAAAACGCAAATAAAATCCCATTCCTAGACGTGTTAGTTATTCGTAGCTTCGTTAAACTCAATTTTACTATTTATAGAAAACCAACACAAATAATAGATATTTGCATTTTAAATCAAACCATCCCTCACAAGTTAAAAGAGCATTCGCAATATCCCTCGTCGATCGTGCCCTAAACATTTGTTCTGATTCGCACATCACAGCAGAATTAAACTTTATCAAGGACATACTTTTTGGAAATGGATATCCTATTTTATTTATTAATAGTGTAATTAACTCTAGACTGAAAAGACATTCCCGTAAAATTAATGATAGTTTACCATGTGAGATTTCTGACAAGCCCTTAACATAATTTACCTCCCCTGCATCCCAAAAATTACTACAAATCTTAAAAAAGTTTGCACAAAAAATAATCTGTATGTAGTATCCACAAATAATTTTAAAATCATAAATTTTCTAAATTCTGGAAAAGATAAAACCCCAGTTACTCGCCAAAGAGGGGTCCATCAAATACCATGCGGTTGTGGCAAATATTATGTAGGTAGATCACACCAGAATTTAGAAAAGCGCATACAACAGCATAAAGATGATATAGTCAAAGCTCTAAATTCTAATATTTCCACTGTTTCATTTGATTCTGCATTAGGGAGTCATATTTTTGAAAATCCTAGCCACAATATACTTTTTGATGAATCCACTCTTATTAGCAATGACCTAGGCATAAAGCAGGTAGTCTGAGAATCAATTGAAATCAAACTTAAGATTAATAATAATATTTCTTTAAATAGGGACTTGGGGGAATATACACTAAATGCTCTATACACAAATTTAATTAAAAATGATCTTACAAAATATTTTAAAAAAACCAATAGACATTAACACAGAGAACCGGTCACAAAAAGACCTTTGAGGTAAGCTGCCAAAAAGGCTGGATTAGCAATAAAAACGTGTTTTTAAATTATTTTTCTTTCATCTCATTGAATTGCCTTGTTTTAACTTACTTTTTATCAGTCCTGGTTGAACTTCGCTGAAGCAAGGATGCTAGGAATGCTTTGAAAATTTTTTGATTTTTGGTTTTATTGGTCGCATGTTGTTGTGGGTCTTTTTTTTCTTTTATATATATTTGTCTTGCTGAGGACGGCCCTGGGACATAGGGCCGAAATATTTATTCAAATTATCTCCACTGTCTTGCAAAAAGATTTCCCTGTTGTTCTTCGTGCTTTTGTTGTTTGTTAACTTTAAAAAACATACAAAATGATTAATACAGTTAGATTTATTTGAAATTTCGCGCCCCTAAAATCTCTGTCCCTTTTCTAAAACCACCTGTGATTTTGAAGTGTCCAGAGCCAGGATTTTGGTCCCCTTAGTAACCTAGTTTCAAAAATTAAACTTTTATTTTTGTCTTTCAGGAACTGGAGAATGAGTTCTAGTTCAGAATCTGGGCTGCACACGTCAGTCTCGTCAGTCAGACTTAATCAAACAAGTATTACAAGTCTTGGTTCATCTACTGTCATCAATGGCACAGACTCCAAATTTGACTCTCATTCCGAGCATTCCTTCGACATAAACATAACTGAGGAAAACATTGATAGAGCCCAAACTGTGTATGACGCTACCACTAAGGAGTCTCTTACTCTGTCGCAGGCTGTAGAGGCTAAAATTATTGACCTCAGAACAGGGGAATATTGTGATCAAGTCACCGGGAAGTGTATGTCTTTAAAGAGAGCTGCTGCAGTTGGACTACTTAGCCAAAGCCTGCTTCAGTTAATTGATAAGCAAAAATCAGAAGTATTGCTGAAGGCCCAAAAATAACAGCTGTGAAAAATAAGGTAAGCGTAGTTGCTGCGATTTTAAGTGGCGACATAAATAGCATTGGAGAAATAAATATTAATACACAGATATATACTGTGTCAGAAGCGTATCGTAGAGGTTATTTAAAATTAAGTCTTCCTCCGCCTTACGATGGATATTGTCTTTCTGAGGCTATTGAACAGAATTTGATTGATACGAATTCTGGGCAGTTTCTTGATCGCAATACTGACAAATTCATTCCGATAAGTGATGCTATAAAGCTTAAATATATAAATCCGAACATAAGAGAGGTGGTTCATACAAGCGCGAAATTAAGGGTGACTTTGAACGACGCAGTGAAGAAGGGTGTACTTGATATAAAGAATGGACTATTTTTGAATACAAAAACTGGTGACAGCTTTTCGTTTATTGAAGCAGCTGAAAAAAAGTTTGTTTCGCGTCCAATAACTTTGAAAGACTGTGTTGACCAGGGATATTTGACCGGTGATAGTGATAGCTTTAAGGATCCATTTTTTTGGTGGAAATTTGACTGTTATTACAGCTGTTAAAAATGGATTGCTTGACCCTTACCTGAAAACTGTGAAAAACACATTAACTGGTGAATATGTTAGTTTAGAAGAAGCAGTTGCAACTGGGATTATTTTGTACGATTGTAGGTTCGTTGATATGGTGTCTAAAGAACAGCTCCCACTGTGGAAAGCTGTAGAGTGTGGGTATCTAGCATCAGTTAAGCTTCATACCGTGTTTGAAATTGAAGGATTCAAAAATACTAGAACTGGTGATTTTGTAGATTTCAAGACTGCTGTAGACTTTGGAATTATTGATTTGAAGTTAGGATGTGTCTGTGATATTTCAGTTGGTAGTAATATGTCCTTGGTAGATGCTGTAGATGCTGGAATTGTTCAGCGTTCAGTTTGTGATGTGCTTTCACGAAATATTGGCATGCAGGATAGGTATGGAGTTGAGATGACGGTTTTTGAAGCTGTTGCTGAAGGCTGTCTAGACTATAAGCATGGAAGAATATGCCACGCTCAAAACAAGGCAGTTTGTATCTCTTGATGAAGCCATGAAAATGAAAATAATAACCAGTGAAGGTGCCAGTGTTTTAAGAAGCATTTTAAATCTGGCTGTATCAGTTTTCACTATAATTGAAACTACTGAAACTGTCGAAAGATATGCAGAATCAGTCACTGAAGAAGTTTTGGTAAACAGCTCCCTGGTAAGTGAACCATCCCTAGTAAGGAAGTCGCCTTCTCTCTTCAAAGTCTCCTTCTAGGAAGTTCAGTCAGTACGAGTACATGGAACGTGGTTTAGAGATTGATACTGTAGACGCTACTTCTTTTAAGAGAGGGGAAAACGAACTTTGTGAAGAGGCTAGTAAGGTAGCTTCTTGTATTCAGTCGCTGCTGAGTGAAGATACCGCAGATGGTGCAATAAATGTTACAGTAAGAAATGCAGCAACTGATTTTAATCTAAACTTAAAAAGAACCGATTTCACAAACGACAAGTTTCGTCTTCAACGTACAAATTCCAAACGAAAATTAGTCACCATACCCCCCAATGGGTTTATCCCTACAGAGTGCTATAAATGACTTTATTGTGGACCCAATCACGGGAATAATTCTACCCCCGAATAGTGATGCACCTGTACCTTTGATTACAGCTCTTGAAACACGGTTAATCGATCCCTGTTCTGGGTATGTATTAGATCGTTCGACAAACTCATATGTTGATTTACTGTCAGCTGCCAAATCAAGGCTGTTATCTGATGCTGCAGAATATGAACATATGGGTAGTATTTTATCTCTGAAAGAGGCAGTTATACGCTTATTTGTGCGTTTTGAGCCTCTGGAAACAGTTAATGAGACAATCAGTGTTAGCTTGTCTGTTGATCAGTTGAAGAACAACGGGAGGGAGCAGCTGTCGAGGGAAGTTCACCCAGTAATATCTCGTCAATAGAATCAACTTTAAAGATTGAAGCAACAAAAGGGGTTTCTTTAGCAACTACAATTATTCCAGTGAATAAAAACGAAGCCACTACGGGGCCAAATAAAATATCTGGGTCGCCAACCAAAGAGAAACGCTTAAGTTTCAGTCCAGAAACCGAAACACTAGAAGGATTAAAAGATGACAAAAGAATGGAAGCTGTTGAAAATAACGCTGGAGAAGTAAAATTTAAGTCACAGCTATCAGAAACTTATCCTGAAGAACCTATTTCTCTGACCACAAGTCACTCGATGACGTTTCCTGCTAATTATCAAGAACCAATTGAGATATCAAAAGGTGCTGTTTTCCAACCAAGCACAGGAAAACTGATTGTAAACGATACAGAAATGGATTTATTTTTGGCAATAAGCCAAAATAAAATTCCAGCAACAAAGGTGAAATTCTATGATCAGCAGCTAGATAAAGAATTTAGTATTAGTGAAGCTGTTAGAAAGGGTATTATTTCTAAAGAAACGGGCAATATAAAACTTAAAGAAGGCTTTCTGTCGTTTCCTGATGCTATCAAAGCTGGTTTAGTTCTTATTGTTGGGGTACCCTTATCCCAAAAAGTTGATGACGATGGTGAAGAGGAGATTAAAATTCAAGATCCTAAAACTGGTGAAGAATATTCATTAGAAGAAGCAATCTACCGTGGAATTATTTCTGCAGAAGTGGCAGAGAAATATGTAAAACAAAAACGAAGATCATCCTTAGATAAGCTTCCAGATGAAGTTTTGGCAGCAATTTTCATAAAAGACTTGAAAGGTGACAAAGAGGTTAGTGTCAAAGAAGCAATTGCTGCAGGCCTTACGACAGAAAAAGAAATAGCTGACTTGATTGAAGAAAAAATACAACAAATACAAGTGACGAAAAAAAAAGCTGGATCGTAAAAAGTCATTATCTGAACTTACTAAAGAGAGATTAACCTTGATTCCCCAGTTTACCTTGCCTGAAAGTGAAATGTCTTCTTGGGAAAAGTAAAACGAAAGGTAGCAAAGATCTTGGATGCAGCAAATTTAGGACTGATAGACCTCGATACTGCAAAACTGATCGATGAAGCTGATATACCAGAAAAGCTCATTGAAGATGGAAAGCTCAATCCTTTTTCTGGTGCAATTCGTAATGTAAATACTGGAAATATTTTGACAGTTGTTGAAGCAATTGATGCAGGCATATTAGATCTCAGTTCAAAAAGTGTATCAACACCCGTTGGTCGGTTTCTATCGCTCAATGAAGCTTTCCAGGTAGGGCTATATGATACTGACAAGAAAAAACTAATTCATCCTGAATCTGGTCGATTTATGTCTGTGACAGAAGCGATGAACATGAACATGGAAATAATAGACCCGGATTCAACTTTCATTGAGCCTCGTAATTTCGTTGAAATGAGTCTTAGGGAAGGAATTGAAAGAGATCTTGTAAATAAGAAGACTGGAGAGGTTAGCTCACGTGAGGGACTCCTTCCAGTACCAGACGCTGTCGAAAGAAAACTATTCAAGGCCAACTCAAATGCAAGTGATGAATACCCGAAAATCGCTCCTAGTTTTTCTTTAGCATTAAACCTCGGGCTTATAAACGAAGATATTAAATATTTTAATAAAAATACGAAAAAAAACAATGGAAATTTCGACAGCTTTCAATAAAGGATTTTGATGCCTACCATACAGCCGAATATTCACAATGCAATAGAACTACAAACGGCTATCAAGGAAAAACTTATTGATGTAAAGACCCGTTCTTTAGTTCTCCCTCAGTCTAAGGTACCTATATCGGTTTATGAAGCGATTGAATCCGGGATTTTACGTTTGCCTCCTCAGCAACCCCACTGCTACCCCCCGGTCTCCAACCCTCTAGCTTTGGGTGAAGTCCAAGTAGATACTATTATAGAATCAGTTGAGAATTTCAACCTGAGTGTATAAAACTTCTACCAGGTTTTGAGATGTTGGACAAATCCAAAGTAAATGTAGAAGGACGTCAAAAACAATAACAATCGAATTGGCAAGAAAATTTGGCATTGTTGAAAAATTTAGAACCCTCTGAGGTTGATGCTCTGGGGGTGTTTTGTTTCTGGACTTGTGACAGCTGATGGTATGCTCATTCACCCAGTTACTGGGGTTTGTAATTCTATTGCAGATGCTATAAACTCCCAAATGGTATCTTACCCAGTCCCCGAAAATTGTTCAATTATTCCTTTTAAGGACAATTGGTTAAATGATGTGACAAATCTTCTGGTTTTTGACATTGATACTCAACGAATTTTGACTGTTGGACAGCTTCAGGATAAAGATATGTCCTCAGCAACCCCAGAAAAGGTTCAGGAAGCAATTCAAAGAGGTAGTATTATTCCTGCTGGAGTTTTAAAAATTCAAAGAACCCGAAAAAACTCTTACTAGAAGAGAATCTCTCTTGAGTGGCAGTGTTGAACATTTACCATTGCAAAGACGAATTAGTTTAAGTAATGCCCTTGCTTTACCATTAGTGCGACAGACTTCGGTAAAAGTTGGTGACAAAACAGTTTACAATTGAATCTGGTTTTGAAGAAGGTATTGTGTCAGAAGATTCAGTTATTGTTGTAAATGAAAAATGGTGAAACCTTTATTGAAGACTTTAATGATTCTCTGATCAATGCGCGCCAACTCCTCTCGGCGGAAGACGCTTCTTTTCACAGTTTTTATGATTTCCGTGAGAAATGTTTCCAAGATCCTTCAACTAAGGATTTCATTACCTTCAGCTCTTTCCTTGCTCAAAACGTCGTTGATTCTGAATTTTTAGTCGTGAAAGACTTGAGAGTAAACAAATTCATACCCATTAAAACTGGTTTAGATGAGACTCTTATTTCATCTGATTTTGGCGAAATGAAAGACCCCAAAGATGGTAGCACCGTAGAATTTTATGAAGCTGTCAACAAAGGCTGGGTGAAAATACAACCTTTCACTAACGTAAACTCAGAATCCTCATCTGAAGAACTTTATAAAGTATATGAGCCAAAAACAAAGCATGTTATAGTTGAAGGAGAGAGCGTCCACATTGCAACCGCCATTTCAAAAGGCCTTATTCCGATAGAAAATTTCACTGTTGTTAAAACAGATCTTCAAAACCTCTTTTACAAAGTTTGTCTTCTGATAGCCAAAAGAAATACTTGATTATAGACGAGACTTATTATGAACTTCAAGAAGCGGTTGATGTAGGTTTAGTTCGTCCTAAGAGTTATCCCCTTACCATTGAAGCAGCTTATGAAAGAGGTTTGCTGGATAAAATTGGAACAATTTTTGATCCCTTTATTGGAAATATGATCAATATACCTGATGCTTTAGATTGCTGCATTCTAGATTCATATGCAACCCTCATTAAACATCCATCATCTGGCTACTTCATGACCCTTGCAGAAGCTGTTGACGAAAGTATTATTTGTGATGGGAAGATTCGTACCACTTCTGGTTATCTGAGTGTTGAAGAAGGTCTTAAATCAGGGATCATCTATTCATCTGTGAAGTCTATTCGTTTAGAAGACGCCCTCAGCTCTCCACTCTTTGATAAAAGAACGGATAAGTTTAATAATATCTATAACGGTAGATTTGAAAGTCTTAATGAAGCAATTCTAAGTGGTTTAGTTGATGTTAAAGACTTAATTGTGGAAACCAACGGTGCTGAAGTGGAGTTAAGAACAGCTATCCTATCTAATTCTGCAAGAATAGAAGGGATTAAGATTATCATACAAGAAGAAATTTATGAAATCACCGAAATTTTTCGAAAAGGGTAAACTAAAACGTAAACCCAAACAAATCACTATTCAAGATGCTATCTGTACTGGTATTTACAACCCAAAATCAGGACTTCTTACAATTACCGATGAAACCTTAACTATACAGGAAGCACTGAGAAGGGAGGTTGTCTTGGATGGGCCCTTTTTTGAAGGATTCTAGAACTGGCGAAATTTTTTAACCCTAAGCCAAGCCATGCATACCGGCATTTTGAATCCATTCTCTGGCCAATATATAGACCCAGTAACAGGCAGTGAAATGAATTTGTTTGAGTCACTTGAAAGGGGCTGCTTGTAAAAGCAGAACGAAGGTGTTCTTTACCACGATCCGTTTCAGTGGGAGTATATGACCCCAAATTGGGAAAAAATTATAGAAGAAAATACAGCGTATGCTGTTAAATATGCAGAAAAACAAGGGTTAGTTTGATAAGTCGAAGACTCTGTTTACAGATCCCAATTCTGGCGCTGTACTTTCTTATGATGAAGCTGTTGATTGTGGATTGCTTGATGCACAAAAAGGGAAAATTTGCATTTCCAAAGACTTATATATTGATCTGGCTGCAGCTGTTGAGCAAAACCTTATGTTTGAAGTCAGCCTCCCACTCCCCCTCACTACTGCCATTTTACTCAAAGTGTTTAACCCAGAAACTAGTTCTTTCTTGAATCCAAACACGGGTAGAAGTGTGTCACTATTGGAGGCAATAGAATTGAAATTAATAGATTCTGATTCAGTACATGTTGTTGACACAGAACATGGATTCCTTAAGAAAAGGTCCCTTCTCGATGCAATTAACTCAGGTGTTGTAAAGAGTGACTCAACAAATGTTATGGACTTTAGAAATAACAACAAAGAATTACCTCTTGAAGAAGCACTCCAGTCTGGACTAATAATAGACAGCCGCGGCGCTATTTCTTTGCAGAAAATGCTTTCTCGTGGTTTTTTACGATGAAGAATCAGGCCGACTACTAGACCCTAATACAGGAAAGCATATAACTCTGCACGAAGCTATGCGACGTCTAGTCGTAAATCCAGCACTGCCCGTCTATTTCAACCCAGAAACAAAAGAGCTGTTAAGTCTCTTGTCGAAGCTTGTCGGCTTGGTATCATTGATAGAAGATCGGGGAAGATGTTCCCATATAGTTTCAAGTCCAGTATATCACTAATGAAAGCATTTAACGATGGTCTAATTATTGACATTGAGGCACCATTAACACTATATGAAGCTCTAAGCCTTAGCCTGTATAATCCACTAACAGGACTATTTGTACATCCTATTACTGGCCAACAAATAACTCTTCAAGAAGCTATTACATCAGAATCTGAATTGATTGATCCATCAGGTCCAAGTCAAGCAATGCATCAAGGCACAAAAAAAAAAATTCAATAAAAGCCAATGTTTTATGATTACCAAATGTTCGGAAGTATCTTTCACTGTCAGAGTCCTTGAAAATTAATCTAGTTGATCCAATCAGAGGTCGTTATCAGGCACCAAATGACTCTTATGATACTATAAATTTCCTTGAAGCAAAGATGAAAGGCTATATAGTAAATTCAAAAAAGCCAATGTCTTTATTACAGGTGGTGTTGAATGATTTGATTTTGCAAGAAACGGGGAAGATTATCGACCCCCCTTGTTGGTGACCAGCTGCAACTTGATTTAAGTATTGAACATGGTCTTGTCGAGCCACTGACGACTTTATACACGGCGCCTAATAAAAGTCTTCAAGCTGCTATTAATGACGGTTGTATAGATATAGCAAAGGCAAAAGTATTTGATCCAAATTCTGGTGGAAGTTTAAGCATATCTCAAGCATTCGATTGTGGCCTGCTTAAACACGTTGGAAATCCCATTAGCTTCAGTGAAGGAATTGACAACGGCTTAGTAGATTTGAAGACTTTGAGATTGAGTGACCCAAGAACAGAAAGTGAATATAGTTTGGAAGATGCTATTCGTTATGAGCTGATAGACCCAGAAACAGCTGTTGTCAGACATCCCACCTCTGAAACTACGTAGCTCTTAGAACAGCTATTAAGGAAGAAGTTGTTGATCTCCAAAGAAAAGCGGTTATTAACCCTGTAACTGGTAAGCTTGGCAGTTTATGTGTATTTTTTGATCAAGGATCAATTGTTTTTATGCGTTCCCCTCTTACTTTTACGTCAGCTATTGAAAAGGGACACTTAAATTTGGACAATGGGAAGTTAGAAGACCCTGTTTCTAAGGAAATAATTAGTCTTAAAAGAGGGAATAAAACAAGGCATCCTTGATCCTCATACCGCTGTTGTCAAAGACACTAAAAATAAAAGGCTCTTGACTTTAGACATGGCGCTTGCAGAAGGTATCCTTGACTCGGACAAAGAATGGTGTTAAATACAGAAGATAATCGTCTTTTAACTATGTTTGAAGCTGTTGAAACCGGTTTTTATCCTAACCCCAGGATGTGCTATTTCACTTATCGAAGCAATTGAACTTGAAGTTTATGACGCAACTTCAGAAAAATTTGTTTGCCCTCATACAAAACAGTTACTTTCATTTGAGGAGGCGGTAAGTCAGAAACTTATATGCCTATCTTCTACCATGGTTCGTATATCCAAAGAAGAGTCACCTCTTGCTTTGCAAACAGTTTTATCTTTAGGCATTCTCAGTCCAGAAAATGGCTCCATACGTAATCAAGATGGTAACTGGCTCAAACTCAACGAAGCCATGGCGCAAGGTCTTCTTGTCTCTGCGGACGCAGGGTAAGCTCTTGACTCCGCCCTCAGCTTTGGGAATCCGTATCGTCCGCTTTTTAATTAAGTGCTTTAGCTTGCAACTAACATGTTAACAGCTTGCCTTGACTAAATTTAAGTAGGCTGAATGTATGGAAATATGTATGTTCCCTTTCCTTCTTTTCTGTCTTGGTATGTTAACCCTCTTTATGGCGGGAAACGAGAATTTGAAAAAAATTTGAAGTTTTTCATTAGCTTGTTTGTTATATTTGTCATACAAATTATTGATAACCCATGTTTTGTTAATTATGTTGTCTAAAAGAGAAAGCGTCTTGTTTATGGTTATTTTGTGATTGTTTCAATTTGGTTCAGATGGTATTGCCCGCATGTCCCAGGTTACTTTTTGCTTCTGTTTTTTTCAGGTTTAATAATAGTACCCCTTATGTTAGAATTTGTAACTGTGTATGATTTGCATTTCCTGTCCGAAATATATTTAGGCTAATATTATTTAGATTTACTTACTTACATCTTAATTTGTTTCTAATTTCTGTGACATTTGTTTTATGTTTTTTTTTTTTTTTTAATTTGGAACCAAACAAAAAAAATACTTAGCTTGCACTCTCAATTTTTGCTACTGTATACAGAATTTACGACCAAAAAAGCCCCCCCCCCCTCAAAAAAGAATTCACGACCAAAAAGCCCCCCTAAAAAAAAATCAATCAAAGTTATCCTTAAAATTTGCTGGATCGTTCTTTTTTTCGTATTTAATAGCACAGTAGGACAATACAAGGCATGCGTTTTTTGTTAATTTATTTTTCCTGCTTAATTAGCAAAAATAAGTAAATGCTGAAGTTCTTTTCTTAAATTGCGGAAGTAAAAAGCTTATTAGAGATGTTGATAAGTTTTGGTGAAAAAGACCCTCTCGAGGGGTAATTCTTTTCGGGACTCTTTCTCTCTCTATCTAACCCCCCCCGGTCTCTCTCTCTTTTTCTTTCCTTCTTTCTTTCCTTTTTTCTTTCCTTTCTCTCTAACCATCTCTCTTTCTTCTTTTTTCCTTTTCCTAGTTTTTCTTTTATTTTTTCCCTGTTTCTTTTTCTTCATCTCTATAAAAGAGACGATGGCTGATGGCCTTGCACAGTTTATAAAATAAGATATTTATATATATAAGTTGTATAACAAGATTAAATGTTTCAGAATGAGGAACATTTTGAAATGTTAATTCCAAGCTAAGTTTTTGTCTT